>JAZHYW010048923.1:0-16228 GCA_037355805.1 Ixodes ricinus | reverse complement strand
AAATTCGTGCTGGGCAATTGATCGATTGACCGCTCGATTAATCACTTACCTTTAATGGCGCTTAGCTGTTTTAACTGTGTTAATTGATGAAATTTTGACAAAGCCAAAACAAAGTAGAATTTCGCGCTTCGTGCAGGCATTTGTGGCAGAGCGTTACTCCTGTATGCGGGCGCGATTCGGTGAAATTGGCAAATGAAGTGAAATACTGCCTGATTTATAACTCCGCAGAAGTGCCTGAAAGTTACTCGTGTCCTGGCGACTTCAACGCCGTTCAGGTGTCCCTTTATTGCTGGAGAGGCTCTTGTGAATGATCAAACCAGGTCGTTCTTTGCGGGGCATATCAATTCATCTTTGCCTCCTGCTGCTGAAGTAGTCCTCTTTCGTGTGAGTGTCTGAGTTGTTGTTGAGTACGCATGGGACGGTCATAATCTAATTTGCATATTGCACGTTTGGTCGGATTTGCTGGAAGTGCAAACATAAATTTTAATTTTAATTTTTGTAATGTTATGCATAAAAATAAACGAGTCGATTAATCGATTAATTAGTCGATTTTACAAAGTGAAGCGATTTTTCAGGTTTAATTTTTAGTGATGCCCGGCCCTAGTTTTAATGCCTATGCGTTTCGACATTTCGCACTAAAGGGTGATCATATGATTTGAACCTGGAATGCATCAGGGTTGGCTGCCAGCTATACAACGCTCCTCAAAATATGAGAAAACAATAGCCTTTGCTCATCTTCCGGCGCGCAAGTCATTGAGTTATCAGAGCTGTGCGGGTTATGATTCACTTCCGCTTTCACAGATCTCAGTCTGTGCGCGCTTGCATTCTCCGTGCCGTCGCGACAAAAGAAAAAAGCAAGACAAGAAGGACGATGAGGAGCCGTGCTTGGCGGTTCCTTCGCTTATTTTCAAGGTGCTTGGTCTCGTAGTTTCGCTCCTCCTGTAACGCCAGTGAAGCCACCCGCCTGACGCTTTCGTGAAAGGCGCCACCGCAACCCCCCCCCCCTCTGATCTTTGTTTTAATGCTTGTTTTTTGTATTCAATCGTGTACGTCTGTTAGAGCTCCATGCGGGCTACGCGGTTCCGCTCATTTGTCTTCTGAGCAACTGACACGCTTACTGGTTCGAGTTAACTGACCGTGAACACAAGAAAAAAAAAAGAGTTGGGGCCCGCTCCATTCTAGCCAAAAGCATCTAATTCTATTACCATTCTATAGTCCCCCTCAACGGTGCCGCCATTCCATTTTCATTCCATTCCGGGGTCGCGAAAATGCGGAATGATTCGCAGGTCATTCCAACTCCAGGTGTCAACTCCGCGACACCGGCTGAGTCCACGCCAAATGTTCCTCGGACAAGGATTTTGGTGATATCAAAAAGAACGCTGACACTCTTAAAATTCTCGTTGCTCGTTTTTTTGCCAGGCAATTCAGTATAATGTCAGAGGACTACCCAATAATTATTTTGCCACAATGTCACACGTACAATAACTTTATTAAAGCGAAGAAACGCGACTACTCGGAAACAAAAGCGAAACGAGCGGCAGGAATGTTGTAGAAATATAGAGCAGGAGAGAGTGTGCCGGACCGGAAGTAACGATGGCTACACCTAACCGCGTTATTTTCATTTTTCTTTTTGTGTGTGTGTGTACCTTTAAATGGTCTTTGGTCCAGCAGTTGTAGCGTTCTTGTCATGTCTTTTTGTTGGAGTGCTGTACTTCACGCATGAACAAAGCATTTCTAATAACAAAGCTGCCATAGTGGGACCAATTGATTGTTGGACTCAATTTTATTGGTCTAATTATTTGCACAAACCAATCATACCGCGATAGTAAGCATTTTGGTTTTTTTTAAACGCGGCGCTAACTTTTCCGCTTCAAATTTTGTATGGCGTCTCGGAAAGAAAGCAGCTATAGGAAGAGGAGTGCCCTTCAAACCTCAAAATTAGTAATTATAAAAAACTGTCAGATCTCCCCTGGAAACGATTGAGGCACGGTGGAGTAGTTGTCACGATAACAAAAAAGCTAAAGAAACAAAATAAATAGCCTAACGGTGCGTCGGTGGCGTCATGGCGCCTTGCCGAGTGCGGAGTATAACGGGGTTGCAATGCTGGATATTTTGTGCATTCCTTATTATTTCTTTTCTTTAAGACCACGTCAGAATTTTGGCATGCAAGACTCTCCCCTCCTTCTTCTAACGCGTATGTCATGTTATTAAATAAACATATCAGATTGAGGCACAGGGTTGGCATTATCTATGGTAAGGAAGTCAAGCAAAATAAAACAAACAAGGTGCTGTTGCGAGCAACACACCGCCTTTCGTCTCATCAAAGAACACGCCGTTGGTGAATCCAACGGTTCCCTTCCTTATTTTTTTAATTTTTTAGAGAGCGCGGTTCTTAGGCACTTGTTTCCAGCTTGTGGAGATCTGGCTGCCCTCCCCCGCGCCGACCCTCCGAGCCCAACTTCTGGCCTCCGCGATACGGCATGCCTTGGGGAGCGGCGGTGACCTTGCGCAGCGCAAGGTCCGGCTGGACCACTCCCCTACGCCAACTGACGTCACGGGACTGGCTTCTCGGAAGAAGGACCCAAGGCTTGAAAAGGGGAAGCCGGACAAAGGAGCTGCTCTCTTGCACGGTGAAGCTCTCGGGCGGCGGGACACGAAGGATGGTACAGCGGTGACAATGAGACGAGGACGCTGGCGCAAGCCGCGGCGGGAGACCGGACGCTGTTGCTGGGGAGTGCGGGCACTACGTTGAGTGGCGGACTCAACGAACGGACCGGACGACGCGATGGGCAACGACGTCCCCATGATACGGTGTTGACGACTACCGCTGGGACTTGGAGCAGCTGCATGGACGGACTCTCCCCGGCCATGCTGATGACCGTCCCTCGATCCCGAAACCCCTCAAGGCAAGTGTGAGTGATTAAACCGTTTTGCCGAGAGCGAAGTATTGCTGTGTCATATTCATCCGGTAACAGGGTCTACGAAGGAATCAGAAGGTTCAGAGAAGCCCGCAAGCTTGACTGGTGTCGGCGTCGGCATCGCTGTCTTCGTAACCGCGCGTTGCATTATGGGAAGTTTCCATAATGTCGTCACAAGTATTACCCTCGTGAGGGTTACGAGGGTTACCCTCACAGGATCACGAGGGTTACCCTCACGAGGGTACGAGCGTTACCCTCACGAGGGTTGCGAGGGTTAGTTACCTACCAAAGGGTTACCCTGACGAGGTTCACGAGGGTTACCTCACGAGGTTCATGAGGGTTACCCTCACGCCACCCCCCCCTGAGGTCAAGTCACCCGCTCCCAGGTCACGTGACCTCCTAAGGTCACTCTGACACCCTTCAGATCACGCGACCCCCCTAACGTTACGTGACCCTCCCGAGGCCACGTGGCCCCTTTTGATGTCATGTGACCCCCCCACGGAGGGTCGCTGGCCCCACTGGCTCACCGTGACCTCAGGGAGTCACCTCTCTCTCAGTATCCTTCCATCCTATCCCTCAATACACTTCCATCCACCTCCTCGCTGAGGGTGCGCTCTAATCCGTTACAGAGGTTGTAAATGGCTTTCACTTTTTATTCACTTTGTTTCTTCATTTTGTTGTTGGGTCCGACTGTTCTCTTATTTGTAGCGATGCCGACCGTGGCAGCCGTTCTGGTCATAGGATTGGCGTTTGTTGTGTCACAGGATGATGTGGTCCGACCAATTAACCAATTTGTATTTTAGAATGTTGTAACAAGGTATAAAATGGCGGATGATAAAAAAACTAAACGTAAACGCGCGCGCATGTCTCGTTCAAACCTCGGCGGTTTTGCTTCAGAGTCGAGCATCGCATGGCCATGGCGTTTAACTTGTGACATCTTTATGACGCCATGAAGCCTTATTTATTCCATTCACGCGCACGCACTCCAAGTTGGTGCAAAAGTGCGGTGCCCTCGACGTGTTTTTGTAGCGCTTTCAAAACGATACGATAATGCCCGCACCGGGGGAACTACATCTGGCCTAAGTTCTTGGTGACATTAAATCGTTTATGGTCCAGCAGTGACAACATTGCGTTATCTTCATCATATTCTCGTTGGGTGCTGTATTTCTGGCGCATGCACAGAAAATATGGCAATAAAGAGGCAACCGTAATGTGAACTAATTAATTATTGGACTGAATTTTATTGCCAGCCAATCCAACCATGAACTAAACGGTTTTTTGTACGTGGCGCTAACTTATTGCTTCATATTTTTTATGGGTAATGGAACGAAACAGTGTAGGATTGCGATTGTCGCTTCCAACGACAATAATAATTATTAAAAAAGGCTGCCGTATGCCCATGAAAACTCTGAGGTACGGTGGCGTAGTCGTCACGATCGCAAATCTAAAGAAACGAAATAAATAGCCTAACAGTCCTCGGCGGCGTCAGAAACTTCGCCCACTGCGGAGTAAAACGGTCTTACAATTCGGTTTATATTGTGCATTCGCTCGTTTCTTTAAGACCACGTCGAATTCAACGGACATAAGACACTCGTCCTCCTTTGTTCGAACACGTTGTTTTGTTGATTAATGGTGTTAATTGCGTGCTACTCAACTGAAATAAGGGTTGTGGAATCCCCGGATAGTGCATAAAAAGAAAACAAGGGAACATTGCGAGCAACCTGGCCATTTTCCTCATAATGTAACGCGCCGTCGGAATATCCAACTGGTTCCCTTCCTGCTTTTTAATTTGATTCACTTTTGCACTTTGTTGCCTTGTTGTTGGGTGCGGCCTGTGCCCCAGCACGCCCCAAGCAAATTTCGATCGGCGACGGTTGGCAGTGTCGGAAGCAGCTTGGCCACTTTAAGTTCTTGGCCGCCAGATCACGTAAACAAGGCCGGCAAAAAGTCCAGCCACAAACTGGCAATGGTGTTCGGGTCGGCCGCCGGAACATACGCTTACTGCCGGCAAGCTTTGCCTGCCCGAAAGTGTTGATTTTAGCTTGGCCGCCGGGGATATAAACACGGCCGGCAAGTGTTTGGCCAGAAGTGCTGATTTTCAGCTTGGCCGCCGGGGATATAAACACGGCCGGCAAGTGTTTGGCCAGAAGTGCTGATTTTCAGCTTGGCCGCCGGGGATATAAACACGGCCGGCAAGTGTTTGGCCAGCACTGCTGATTTTCAGCTTGGCCGCCGGGGATATAAACACGGCCGGCAAGTGTTTGGCCAGAAGTGCTGATTTTCAGCTTGGCCGCCGGGGATATAAACACGGCCGGCAAGTGTTTGGCCAGAAGTGCTGATTTTCAGCTTGGCCGCCGGGGATATAAACACGGCCGGCAAGTGTTTGGCCAGAAGTGCTGATTTTCAGCTTGGCCGCCGGGGATATAAACACGGCCGGCAAGTGTTTGGCCAGAAGTGCTGATTTTCAGCTTGGCCGCCGGGGATATAAACACGGCCGGCAAGTGTTTGGCCAGAAGTGCTGATTTTCAGCTTGGCCGCCGGGGATATAAACACGGCCGGCAAGTGTTTGGCCAGAAGTGCTGATTTTCAGCTTGGCCGCCGGGGATATAAACACGGCCGGCAAGTGTTTGGCCAGCACTGCTGATTTTCAGCTTGGCCGCCGGGGATATAAACACGGCCGGCAAGTGTTTGGCCAGAAGTGCTGATTTTCAGCTTGGCCGCCGGGGATATAAACACGGCCGGCAAGTGTTTGGCCAGCACTGCTGATTTTCAGCTTGGCCGCCGGGGATATAAACACGGCCGGCAAGTGTTTGGCCAGAAGTGCTGATTTTCAGCTTGGCCGCCGGGGATATAAACACGGCCGGCAAGTGTTTGGCCAGAAGTGCTGATTTTCAGCTTGGCCGCCGGGGATATAAACACGGCCGGCAAGTGTTTGGCCAGAAGTGCTGATTTTCAGCTTGGCCGCCGGGGATATAAACACGGCCGGCAAGTGTTTGGCCAGCAGTGCTGATTTTCAGCTTGGCCGCCGGGGATATAAACACGGCCGGCAAGTGTTTGGCCAGAAGTGCTGATTTTCAGCTTGGCCGCCGGGGATATAAACACGGCCGGCAAGTGTTTGGCCAGAAGTGCTGATTTTCAGCTTGGCCGCCGGGGATATAAACACGGCCGGCAAGTGTTTGGCCAGCACTGCTGATTTTCAGCTTGGCCGCCGGGGATATAAACACGGCCGGCAAGTGTTTGGCCAGAAGTGCTGATTTTCAGCTTGGCCGCCGGGGATATAAACACGGCCGGCAAGTGTTTGGCCAGAAGTGCTGATTTTCAGCTTGGCCGCCGGGGATATAAACACGGCCGGCAAGTGTTTGGCCAGAAGTGCTGATTTTCAGCTTGGCCGCCGGGGATATAAACACGGCCGGCAAGTGTTTGGCCAGCAGTGCTGATTTTCAGCTTGGCCGCCGGGGATATAAACACGGCCGGCAAGTGTTTGGCCAGAAGTGCTGATTTTCAGCTTGGCCGCCGGGGATATAAACACGGCCGGCAAGTGTTTGGCCAGAAGTGCTGATTTTCAGCTTGGCCGCCGGGGATATAAACACGGCCGGCAAGTGTTTGGCCAGCACTGCTGATTTTCAGCTTGGCCGCCGGGGATATAAACACGGCCGGCAAGTGTTTGGCCAGAAGTGCTGATTTTCAGCTTGGCCGCCGGGGATATAAACACGGCCGGCAAGTGTTTGGCCAGAACTGCTGATTTTCAGCTTGGCCGCCGGGGATATAAACACGGCCGGCAAGTGTTTGGCCAGAAGTGCTGATTTTCAGCTTGGCCGCCGGGGATATAAACACGGCCGGCAAGTGTTTGGCCAGCACTGCTGATTTTCAGCTTGGCCGCCGGGGATATAAACACGGCCGGCAAGTGTTTGGCCAGAAGTGCTGATTTTCAGCTTGGCCGCCGGGGATATAAACACGGCCGGCAAGTGTTTGGCCAGAAGTGCTGATTTTCAGCTTGGCCGCCGGGGATATAAACACGGCCGGCAAGTGTTTGGCCAGCAGTGCTGATTTTCAGCTTGGCCGCCGGGGATATAAACACGGCCGGCAAGTGTTTGGCCAGAAGTGCTGATTTTCAGCTTGGCCGCCGGGGATATAAACACGGCCGGCAAGTGTTTGGCCAGAAGTGCTGATTTTCAGCTTGGCCGCCGGGGATATAAACACGGCCGGCAAGTGTTTGGCCAGAAGTGCTGATTTTCAGCTTGGCCGCCGGGGATATAAACACGGCCGGCAAGTGTTTGGCCAGCACTGCTGATTTTCAGCTTGGCCGCCGGGGATATAAACACGGCCGGCAAGTGTTTGGCCAGAAGTGCTGATTTTCAGCTTGGCCGCCGGGGATATAAACACGGCCGGCAAGTGTTTGGCCAGCAGTGCTGATTTTCAGCTTGGCCGCCGGGGATATAAACACGGCCGGCAAGTGTTTGGCCAGCAGTGCTGATTTTCAGCTTGGCCGCCGGGGATATAAACACGGCCGGCAAGTGTTTGGCCAGAAGTGCTGATTTTCAGCTTGGCCGCCGGGGATATAAACACGGCCGGCAAGTGTTTGGCCAGAAGTGCTGATTTTCAGCTTGGCCGCCGGGGATATAAACACGGCCGGCAAGTGTTTGGCCAGCACTGCTGATTTTCAGCTTGGCCGCCGGGGATATAAACACGGCCGGCAAGTGTTTGGCCAGAAGTGCTGATTTTCAGCTTGGCCGCCGGGGATATAAACACGGCCGGCAAGTGTTTGGCCAGAAGTGCTGATTTTCAGCTTGGCCGCCGGGGATATAAACACGGCCGGCAAGTGTTTGGCCAGAAGTGCTGATTTTCAGCTTGGCCGCCGGGGATATAAACACGGCCGGCAAGTGTTTGGCCAGAAGTGCTGATTTTCAGCTTGGCCGCCGGGGATATAAACACGGCCGGCAAGTGTTTGGCCAGAAGTGCTGATTTTCAGCTTGGCCGCCGGGGATATAAACACGGCCGGCAAGTGTTTGGCCAGAAGTGCTGATTTTCAGCTTGGCCGCCGGGGATATAAACACGGCCGGCAAGTGTTTGGCCAGAAGTGCTGATTTTCAGCTTGGCCGCCGGGGATATAAACACGGCCGGCAAGTGTTTGGCCAGCACTGCTGATTTTCAGCTTGGCCGCCGGGGATATAAACACGGCCGGCAAGTGTTTGGCCAGAAGTGCTGATTTTCAGCTTGGCCGCCGGGGATATAAACACGGCCGGCAAGTGTTTGGCCAGCACTGCTGATTTTCAGCTTGGCCGCCGGGGATATAAACACGGCCGGCAAGTGTTTGGCCAGAAGTGCTGATTTTCAGCTTGGCCGCCGGGGATATAAACACGGCCGGCAAGTGTTTGGCCAGAAGCTGCTGATTTTCAGCTTGGCCGCCGGGGATATAAACACGGCCGGCAAGTGTTTGGCCAGCACTGCTGATTTTCAGCTTGGCCGCCGGGGATATAAACACGGCCGGCAAGTGTTTGGCCAGCACTGCTGATTTTCAGCTTGGCCGCCGGGGATATAAACACGGCCGGCAAGTGTTTGGCCAGAAGTGCTGATTTTCAGCTTGGCCGCCGGGGATATAAACACGGCCGGCAAGTGTTTGGCCAGAAGTGCTGATTTTCAGCTTGGCCGCCGGGGATATAAACACGGCCGGCAAGTGTTTGGCCAGAAGTGCTGATTTTCAGCTTGGCCGCCGGGGATATAAACACGGCCGGCAAGTGTTTGGCCAGAAGTGCTGATTTTCAGCTTGGCCGCCGGGGATATAAACACGGCCGGCAAGTGTTTGGCCAGAAGTGCTGATTTTCAGCTTGGCCGCCGGGGATATAAACACGGCCGGCAAGTGTTTGGCCAGCACTGCTGATTTTCAGCTTGGCCGCCGGGGATATAAACACGGCCGGCAAGTGTTTGGCCAGAAGTGCTGATTTTCAGCTTGGCCGCCGGGGATATAAACACGGCCGGCAAGTGTTTGGCCAGCAGTGCTGATTTTCAGCTTGGCCGCCGGGGATATAAACACGGCCGGCAAGTGTTTGGCCAGCACTGCTGATTTTCAGCTTGGCCGCCGGGGATATAAACACGGCCGGCAAGTGTTTGGCCAGAAGTGCTGATTTTCAGCTTGGCCGCCGGGGATATAAACACGGCCGGCAAGTGTTTGGCCAGAAGTGCTGATTTTCAGCTTGGCCGCCGGGGATATAAACACGGCCGGCAAGTGTTTGGCCAGCAGTGCTGATTTTCAGCTTGGCCGCCGGGGATATAAACACGGCCGGCAAGTGTTTGGCCAGCACTGCTGATTTTCAGCTTGGCCGCCGGGGATATAAACACGGCCGGCAAGTGTTTGGCCAGAAGTGCTGATTTTCAGCTTGGCCGCCGGGGATATAAACACGGCCGGCAAGTGTTTGGCCAGCACTGCTGATTTTCAGCTTGGCCGCCGGGGATATAAACACGGCCGGCAAGTGTTTGGCCAGCACTGCTGATTTTCAGCTTGGCCGCCGGGGATATAAACACGGCCGGCAAGTGTTTGGCCAGCACTGCTGATTTTCAGCTTGGCCGCCGGGGATATAAACACGGCCGGCAAGTGTTTGGCCAGAAGTGCTGATTTTCAGCTTGGCCGCCGGGGATATAAACACGGCCGGCAAGTGTTTGGCCAGAAGTGCTGATTTTCAGCTTGGCCGCCGGGGATATAAACACGGCCGGCAAGTGTTTGGCCAGCACTGCTGATTTTCAGCTTGGCCGCCGGGGATATAAACACGGCCGGCAAGTGTTTGGCCAGAAGTGCTGATTTTCAGCTTGGCCGCCGGGGATATAAACACGGCCGGCAAGTGTTTGGCCAGCAGTGCTGATTTTCAGCTTGGCCGCCGGGGATATAAACACGGCCGGCAAGTGTTTGGCCAGAAGTGCTGATTTTCAGCTTGGCCGCCGGGGATATAAACACGGCCGGCAAGTGTTTGGCCAGAAGTGCTGATTTTCAGCTTGGCCGCCGGGGATATAAACACGGCCGGCAAGTGTTTGGCCAGCACTGCTGATTTTCAGCTTGGCCGCCGGGGATATAAACACGGCCGGCAAGTGTTTGGCCAGCAGTGCTGATTTTCAGCTTGGCCGCCGGGGATATAAACACGGCCGGCAAGTGTTTGGCCAGAAGTGCTGATTTTCAGCTTGGCCGCCGGGGATATAAACACGGCCGGCAAGTGTTTGGCCAGAAGTGCTGATTTTCAGCTTGGCCGCCGGGGATATAAACACGGCCGGCAAGTGTTTGGCCAGAAGTGCTGATTTTCAGCTTGGCCGCCGGGGATATAAACACGGCCGGCAAGTGTTTGGCCAGAAGTGCTGATTTTCAGCTTGGCCGCCGGGGATATAAACACGGCCGGCAAGTGTTTGGCCAGAAGTGCTGATTTTCAGCTTGGCCGCCGGGGATATAAACACGGCCGGCAAGTGTTTGGCCAGCACTGCTGATTTTCAGCTTGGCCGCCGGGGATATAAACACGGCCGGCAAGTGTTTGGCCAGAAGTGCTGATTTTCAGCTTGGCCGCCGGGGATATAAACACGGCCGGCAAGTGTTTGGCCAGAAGTGCTGATTTTCAGCTTGGCCGCCGGGGATATAAACACGGCCGGCAAGTGTTTGGCCAGAAGTGCTGATTTTCAGCTTGGCCGCCGGGGATATAAACACGGCCGGCAAGTGTTTGGCCAGCACTGCTGATTTTCAGCTTGGCCGCCGGGGATATAAACACGGCCGGCAAGTGTTTGGCCAGAAGTGCTGATTTTCAGCTTGGCCGCCGGGGATATAAACACGGCCGGCAAGTGTTTGGCCAGAAGTGCTGATTTTCAGCTTGGCCGCCGGGGATATAAACACGGCCGGCAAGTGTTTGGCCAGAAGTGCTGATTTTCAGCTTGGCCGCCGGGGATATAAACACGGCCGGCAAGTGTTTGGCCAGAAGTGCTGATTTTCAGCTTGGCCGCCGGGGATATAAACACGGCCGGCAAGTGTTTGGCCAGAAGTGCTGATTTTCAGCTTGGCCGCCGGGGATATAAACACGGCCGGCAAGTGTTTGGCCAGAAGTGCTGATTTTCAGCTTGGCCGCCGGGGATATAAACACGGCCGGCAAGTGTTTGGCCAGAAGTGCTGATTTTCAGCTTGGCCGCCGGGGATATAAACACGGCCGGCAAGTGTTTGGCCAGAAGTGCTGATTTTCAGCTTGGCCGCCGGGGATATAAACACGGCCGGCAAGTGTTTGGCCAGAAGTGCTGATTTTCAGCTTGGCCGCCGGGGATATAAACACGGCCGGCAAGTGTTTGGCCAGCACTGCTGATTTTCAGCTTGGCCGCCGGGGATATAAACACGGCCGGCAAGTGTTTGGCCAGCAGTGCTGATTTTCAGCTTGGCCGCCGGGGATATAAACACGGCCGGCAAGTGTTTGGCCAGAAGTGCTGATTTTCAGCTTGGCCGCCGGGGATATAAACACGGCCGGCAAGTGTTTGGCCAGAAGTGCTGATTTTCAGCTTGGCCGCCGGGGATATAAACACGGCCGGCAAGTGTTTGGCCAGAAGTGCTGATTTTCAGCTTGGCCGCCGGGGATATAAACACGGCCGGCAAGTGTTTGGCCAGAAGTGCTGATTTTCAGCTTGGCCGCCGGGGATATAAACACGGCCGGCAAGTGTTTGGCCAGAAGTGCTGATTTTCAGCTTGGCCGCCGGGGATATAAACACGGCCGGCAAGTGTTTGGCCAGCACTGCTGATTTTCAGCTTGGCCGCCGGGGATATAAACACGGCCGGCAAGTGTTTGGCCAGAAGTGCTGATTTTCAGCTTGGCCGCCGGGGATATAAACACGGCCGGCAAGTGTTTGGCCAGAAGTGCTGATTTTCAGCTTGGCCGCCGGGGATATAAACACGGCCGGCAAGTGTTTGGCCAGCACTGCTGATTTTCAGCTTGGCCGCCGGGGATATAAACACGGCCGGCAAGTGTTTGGCCAGAAGTGCTGATTTTCAGCTTGGCCGCCGGGGATATAAACACGGCCGGCAAGTGTTTGGCCAGAAGTGCTGATTTTCAGCTTGGCCGCCGGGGATATAAACACGGCCGGCAAGTGTTTGGCCAGAAGTGCTGATTTTCAGCTTGGCCGCCGGGGATATAAACACGGCCGGCAAGTGTTTGGCCAGAAGTGCTGATTTTCAGCTTGGCCGCCGGGGATATAAACACGGCCGGCAAGTGTTTGGCCAGAAGTGCTGATTTTCAGCTTGGCCGCCGGGGATATAAACACGGCCGGCAAGTGTTTGGCCAGAAGTGCTGATTTTCAGCTTGGCCGCCGGGGATATAAACACGGCCGGCAAGTGTTTGGCCAGAAGTGCTGATTTTCAGCTTGGCCGCCGGGGATATAAACACGGCCGGCAAGTGTTTGGCCAGAAGTGCTGATTTTCAGCTTGGCCGCCGGGGATATAAACACGGCCGGCAAGTGTTTGGCCAGCACTGCTGATTTTCAGCTTGGCCGCCGGGGATATAAACACGGCCGGCAAGTGTTTGGCCAGAAGTGCTGATTTTCAGCTTGGCCGCCGGGGATATAAACACGGCCGGCAAGTGTTTGGCCAGAAGTGCTGATTTTCAGCTTGGCCGCCGGGGATATAAACACGGCCGGCAAGTGTTTGGCCGAGACACGTGCTGAGTTTTCAGCTTGGCCGCCGGGGATATAAACACGGCCGGCAAGTGTTTGGCCAGAAGTGCTGATTTTCAGCTTGGCCGCCGGGGATATAAACACGGCCGGCAAGTGTTTGGCCAGCAGTGCTGATTTTCAGCTTGGCCGCCGGGGATATAAACACGGCCGGCAAGTGTTTGGCCAGAAGTGCTGATTTTCAGCTTGGCCGCCGGGGATATAAACACGGCCGGCAAGTGTTTGGCCAGAAGTGCTGATTTTCAGCTTGGCCGCCGGGGATATAAACACGGCCGGCAAGTGTTTGGCCAGAAGTGCTGATTTTCAGCTTGGCCGCCGGGGATATAAACACGGCCGGCAAGTGTTTGGCCAGCACTGCTGATTTTCAGCTTGGCCGCCGGGGATATAAACACGGCCGGCAAGTGTTTGGCCAAGTGCTGATTTTCAGCTTGGCCGCCGGGGATATAAACACGGCCGGCAAGTGTTTGGCCAGAAGTGCTGATTTTCAGCTTGGCCGCCGGGGATATAAACACGGCCGGCAAGTGTTTGGCCAGCACTGCTGATTTTCAGCTTGGCCGCCGGGGATATAAACACGGCCGGCAAAGTGTTTGGCCAGCACTGCTGATTTTCAGCTTGGCCGCCGGGGATATAAACACGGCCGGCAAGTGTTTGGCCAGAAGTGCTGATTTTCAGCTTGGCCGCCGGGGATATAAACACGGCCGGCAAGTGTTTGGCCAGCACTGCTGATTTTCAGCTTGGCCGCCGGGGATATAAACACGGCCGGCAAGTGTTTGGCCAGAAGTGCTGATTTTCAGCTTGGCCGCCGGGGATATAAACACGGCCGGCAAGTGTTTGGCCAGAAGTGCTGATTTTCAGCTTGGCCGCCGGGGATATAAACACGGCCGGCAAGTGTTTGGCCAGAAGTGCTGATTTTCAGCTTGGCCGCCGGGGATATAAACACGGCCGGCAAGTGTTTGGCCAGAAGTGCTGATTTTCAGCTTGGCCGCCGGGGATATAAACACGGCCGGCAAGTGTTTGGCCAGAAGTGCTGATTTTCAGCTTGGCCGCCGGGGATATAAACACGGCCGGCAAGTGTTTGGCCAGAAGTGCTGATTTTCAGCTTGGCCGCCGGGGATATAAACACGGCCGGCAAGTGTTTGGCCAGCAGTGCTGATTTTCAGCTTGGCCGCCGGGGATATAAACACGGCCGGCAAGTGTTTGGCCAGAAGTGCTGATTTTCAGCTTGGCCGCCGGGGATATAAACACGGCCGGCAAGTGTTTGGCCAGCACTGCTGATTTTCACGCTTGCGCCGCCGAGGGATATAAACACGGCCGGCAAGTGTTTGGCCAGAAGTGCTGATTTTCAGCTTGGCCGCCGGGGATATAAACACGGCCGGCAAGTGTTTGGCCAGAAGTGCTGATTTTCAGCTTGGCCGCCGGGGATATAAACACGGCCGGCAAGTGTTTGGCCAGAAGTGCTGATTTTCAGCTGCCGGAGAAACACGGCCGGCCAGATAGTGCTGATTTCAGCGACGCCGGGATATAAACACGGCCGGCAAGTGTTTGGCCAGCACTGCTGATTTTCAGCTTGGCCGCCGGGGATATAAACACGGCCCGGCAAGTGTTTAGCCAGAAGTGCTGATTTTCAGCTTGGCCGCCGGGGATATAAACACGGCCGGCAAGTGTTTGGCCAGAACTGCTGATTTTCAGCTTGGCCGCCGGGGATATAAACACGGCCGGCAAGTGTTTGGCCAGAAGTGCTGATTTTCAGCTTGGCCGCCGGGGATATAAACACGGCCGGCAAGTGTTTGGCCAGCACTGCTGATTTTCAGCTTGGCCGCCGGGGATATAAACACGGCCGGCAAGTGTTTGGCCAGAAGTGCTGATTTTCAGCTTGGCCGCCGGGGATATAAACACGGCCGGCAAGTGTTTGGCCAGAAGTGCTGATTTTCAGCTTGGCCGCCGGGGATATAAACACGGCCGGCAAGTGTTTGGCCAGAAGTGCTGATTTTCAGCTTGGCCGCCGGGGATATAAACACGGCCGGCAAGTGTTTGGCCAGCACTGCTGATTTTCAGCTTGGCCGCCGGGGATATAAACACGGCCGGCAAGTGTTTGGCCAGAAGTGCTGATTTTCAGCTTGGCCGCCGGGGATATAAACACGGCCGGCAAGTGTTTGGCCAGAAGTGCTGATTTTCAGCTTGGCCGCCGGGGATATAAACACGGCCGGCAAGTGTTTGGCCAGAAGTGCTGATTTTCAGCTTGGCCGCCGGGGATATAAACACGGCCGGCAAGTGTTTGGCCAGAAGTGCTGATTTTCAGCTTTGCCGCCGGGGATATAAACACGGCCGGCAAGTGTTTGGCCAGCACTGCTGATTTTCAGCTTGGCCGCCGGGGATATAAACACGGCCGGCAAGTGTTTGGCCAGCACTGCTGATTTTCAGCTTGGCCGCCGGGGATATAAACACGGCCGGCAGTGTTGGAAGTGCTGATTTTCGCGCCCACGCCGAAGTGGCTGAAGTGCGTTTTCAGCTTAGCCGCCGGGGATATAAACACGGCCGGCAAGTGTTTGGCCAGAAGTGCTGATTTTCAGCTTGGCCGCCGGGGATATAAACACGGCCGGCAAGTGTTTGGCCAGAAGTGCTGATTTTCAGCTTGGCCGCCGGGGATATAAACACGGCCGGCAAGTGTTTGGCCAGAAGTGCGTGATTTTCAGCTTGGCCGCCGGGGATATAAACACGGCCGGCAAGTGTTTGGCCAGAAGTGCTGATTTTCAGCTTGGCCGCCGGGGATATAAACACGGCCGGCAAGTGTTTGGCCAGCAGTGCTGATTTTCAGCTTGGCCGCCGGGGATATAAACACGGCCGGCAAGTGTTTGGCCAGCACTGCTGATTTTCAGCTTGGCCGCCGGGGATATAAACACGGCCGGCAAGTGTTTGGCCAGAAGTGCTGATTTTCAGCTTGGCCGCCGGGGATATAAACACGGCCGGCAAGTGTTTGGCCAGAAGTGCTGATTTTCAGCTTGGCCGCCGGGGATATAAACACGGCCGGCAAGTGTTTGGCCAGAAGTGCTGATTTTCAGCTTGGCCGCCGGGGATATAAACACGGCCGGCAAGTGTTTGGCCAGAAGTGCTGATTTTCAGCTTGGCCGCCGGGGATATAAACACGGCCGGCAAGTGTTTGGCCAGAAGTGCTGATTTTCAGCTTGGCCGCCGGGGATATAAACACGGCCGGCAAGTGTTTGGCCAGAAGTGCTGATTTTCAGCTTGGCTGCCGGGGAGTATGAGACCACAGCGGCTCGGTTCAGCAGTGTTTGGCCAGACAGTGCTGATTTTCAGCTTGGCCGCCGGGGATATAAACACGGCCGGCAAGTGTTTGGCCAGCAGCTGCTGATTTTCAGCTTGGCCGCCGGGGATATAAACACGGCCGGCAAGTGTTTGGCCAGAAGTGCTGATTTTCGAGCTTGGCCGCCGGGGATATAAACACGGCCGGCAAGTGTTTGGCCAGCACTGCTGATTTTCAGCTTGGCCGCCGGGGATATAAACACGGCCGGCAGGTGTTTGGCCAGAAGTGCTGATTTTCAGCTTGGCCGCCGGGGATATAAACACGGCCGGCAAGTGTTTCGGCCAGCACTGCTGATTTTCAGCTTGGTGGCCGCCGAGGA
>JAZHYW010048919.1:0-11137 GCA_037355805.1 Ixodes ricinus | reverse complement strand
CTTCCTCTCCTCACCCATCTGTCTCTGTTTCTCAAACAAGGTTATTTAAAGTCCAGTTGACCTGTACGATGTTGATGGAATAGTTTTGGTGGCTGCACGTTGCTCCAGTAGAATATTTGTTATGCACACCAAAACGCGTTGTCTTCAGTACGTATCTAATCAAATTAATTTTTTGAGTTGAAACTTGTTAGTCTACGTTTTTTAGCTGCAAGGGGAAATAAATTTTTTAACCTATGATATTTTCAGCAATTTTGAGTTTGTCGTCTTGAGATTCAAAGTTCCTCAGTGAACATTTTTCTGTTCACTGAACGAAATCTCACGGCTGTGGTTGCTTTCTTTTTTTATATCCTGCTCGGTCTCGTGATGACTGAACTTGCCAGAATGTAAAACAGTGCATTTTTAGCTTATTTTTATAAAACCGAAATTATTGTTCCCGAAACGAGACATTGTTTGTGTTTAGTCATGGAATTTTTCATAACTTAACATTTGAAGTGTTTCTATAGCGAGTAGCGTTTTTTTTTTAATAATTTGATTGTTGGAAGTGCGTAGCTTTTTCTATGTATGAGGGAGAGAGGCGTGGGAGTATTAGTGTTGATGTTTGAGGGGGGGGTGCTGAGCCATACCTCCTAGGTAGTGGTGTGTGAAACAACACATTTATTTATTAATTTAATATTTATTCGCTCATTTAGCAAAACTATATCATGTCTCGGGGACTATATATTAAGTTATTATGGCTGCCTCAACCAAATAACAGTCTAACGTTTAAATAAATATTTTTTTAAAATTGTGTTTGCCATACAAATGATCTCTGAACTCAAAGCTACAGTCAGTTTGGTATAGTGCTAACCTAGATATTTTAACACACAATTTGTATAGCGATGTCAAAAGTACCATATTTAATATATTTGTGCTCTCACCGGTCTATTCATTTTTCCAGTAACTGTTCAGTACAACGATTCAAACGGGTAATGGTTTTAAAACAAACATATTATACATTTCTAATAAATAATTGCCACATAAACAACTTCTGATCTACTTCCTCATAAAATAAAAACTAAACTCGACCAAGCAAATATTTTCCTCCTCCTTCTGAGATCACTTCGACTGGCAGTATGTCTAAACCAAAATGGGACACGTCTGATAGAAGTCTGTGAGCATTGGTTCTTTTTCACCCTCTTTTCACCCCTCTCCATTCGTGGAGACACCCTGCTATTCATCTATCTACCATTTCTTTGTCGCGTTTATTAGTCCCTTTTCGTTCGTTCTGTCTTTTTTATCACTCGTGGACAAAAACACATCCGTCAGGGAGTGTTTTACGCCAAAACAAGACGGAAGCAAAACGAAG
This sequence comes from Ixodes ricinus, assembly GCA_037355805.1. Lineage (NCBI taxonomy): Eukaryota > Metazoa > Arthropoda > Arachnida > Ixodida > Ixodidae > Ixodes > Ixodes ricinus. Next base: position 9,792 of record JAZHYW010048919.1, on the reverse strand, counting down.
AGAGAGTGGACAGGACGCGGCGTCCAGTTCTCCCTTTTCTTTGCTCCGTGTTCGCTTTGCGAGTTAACGCCATGATGCAAAACCAACTAGCCCAATCCAGCCACCCACATCGATCGCGGCAGCGGCTCACTGGGCTGGGCCGCATTCCAAAGCGGCGCGGCTAGGCGGGATGCCTGCTCGTCTCTGGCTCCGCGCCAGCTGAGCGGCACTACGTGTTGGTCTCGAAGTGCTGATGTCGGCACGCGTCACCCTCTCCTCTCTCCCCGCCGCCCTGGTGTGACATTGAATCTGCAACTCAAACACCCCTCAACCGGGGCTACCTGTACTCTCCTTTTGGCGACCTCATACACATGGCGCTGACAAACGGACGCACGAATCCGACACCAACGGTTGCCGTGGAAACGAGGCGTTTTAGTGCCAATCGCATTAATAAATCAAAATTACGCGAGCGATTGCTGCCGATTGAAGAGAAAGTTTGCTACATTTCGGCGAAAGATTGGCTTACCGGGGTAACGCAAAGATTAGGACACGCAAAGTCACGATCAAGCGCGGGTAGCTTTCCGGGTTTCTTGGCATCAGTGGCGAAAAATTCGAAAAATGAAAACCGCGAAATAAAAAAGAAAAACCTGCAAGTAGTTTGCTTATGTTTTTATTTTATTTTAAATAACCACGATTGCTTGCATTTGTGGTGCAACGGAAAAGCGGGAGTGTAAATGCATAAAAAGACATTTGATTTTCCATGAGATGATCCGATCCTCAGTCGGAAAATGTAAAAATTCACTGGTTTATAAAAAAATGGCGCTTTGTTTTCTTGGTACTTGTATAACGTCTAGTTGGCGAATTCACTTGAAGATAGTAAAGTCTGCGATGCGGTCGCGTTACAGTAGAGTGCTTTTAAGATTACTGTTAGAACTCCTATAAGTAAAAAATACCGGGGCGGAGAATAAAAGTAAATATGATTTAAATCAGACTAGTTTCCTGTGATGATTTAAATAGAAGCTTCCTCCGGAAAAATAATCCACTGAATATTTTTTTTTGCTTTGCCATTTTCACGATTTCTATAAGTTTTTTTAAATCAAGGAATAATTTAGCACGGATGATTTATATCAGTGCTGAACAGCAAGCAATCCGCATGCAATGCTTTTTCTGAGCAAGATTTGGGCATTGAGCTTCTTTCTACCTTACTACTCTGTCCTGCCACTTATTTTAACATCCTATTGCGAGTAAAATCAAGACGTAGTATAAAAAGCCAAAAAAAACAACCTGTTAACTAGCTAAGAGTTAATCTGTTTTGTTTGTGTATCACTAGGGTTTTATCAAGAAAAAGTTTCTAAAGCTATTTTACTTTAGGTCTGCAGTAACTCTTTCAATAGCATTGTCTTTAATCTGCTGCGTGTAAAGATACATCTAGCGATAAAGGATTTACCAGCTAGAGTGTTTTAAATCGATTTTTTTTATTCAAGTAAGATAAATCTGATTTATTTGATTGAAAAAAATAATCCTATTTTTTTCTACACTGAGCAAAAAATCAATTTTGAGTTAAGGTGCGGCGCGTTTATCACACTGACCGTTTGTTTCTCAAACTTTCTCAGGCCCCGAAATATTTATAATGATGACGGTTTCAGCAAGAGCAAGTGCGGTTATTTATTTGTATTTTACTTCGCGAAAATTAGGCGGTTTTTTGTTTGCTATTTTTATGTGCGTGTCTTTTTTCAAGTTCAGTGTGCGGCGTCACACTTTTAGTCACCGTTGTCACCCCGTTCCCCAATGGTGAAGGTACGAAGATTACGATTTTACGAAAAGACCGCTCTATCTCGACCAACACAGGGCCAAAAGTCCACACGCAATATTATAATCATCCTAAAGTCACGCATAAAGCCAAAATAAATGAATTCTGTCGAAATGTAAAACACGCCGAAATGTTTTTTTTTTATTGCTAACATGTGACGCGGGTTCGTTGTTTACAATTCGCCAGCTTGGTCTAAGGATGAAGGAAAGAGGCGTCGGACCACTATAGCTCGTTTCATGATAACTCTGGCGAACTGCCAAGTTCTGTAACATCGATCCTCACCAGCCCACTCTCCGGGCTGTGGTTCCCGCGATCCAATAAGAGCGCCGGAGCAAGGCACGTGGTAACACTCCATGGTCGAGGCCGCGGGGGCCTCGTTACCACCTCAGCAACAGCGCCGTCCGCGACAATAAGTAATTCCCAGCTTCTTTTTCTTTAACGGCAATTGAACTCGCGCGCTTCAATATCGAACGAGAAGATAAGAAGAGTAACGAATCAACGTTCACAAATTTATCGGTCTCAATTATAATTAAATCCCACAAGTGACGTCACATTCGTTTCCGCTCCCGAGTTTATCCCCCTTGGTGTAGCGACGTTCTGATGGCGATTGCCGGCAATTGCAGCTGTGTAATCGGTTGTTCCCGCTCGAATCACGGCGCTTATGAACTGGCATTGGTACACGGCACAGATTCGTGGCTAAATTGAGCGTAGTGGTCGTCTCGCTGAACGGTTCCCGAAATGCTCGCTGTTCTAGCGAACGGAAATGCTGCTGCGGTGGACGTTCATTCCAAGTTGCTTGGTTTTGTAGCAGACGACAGCCGGTTCCTACGGTCTTAGCGCCTCGCAACATGCGAGGTGACACAAATGCTCCATGACATGAGGTCACGTGTCTCGGCTCCGCCGCTCCTATTCGTTGGTCTGTCGGGCCCTAGCCTCCACAGTTCTCCTGCTAACATGAAACGGAGTATAGTGGTGACGTTTGAGGGAAGAGTGGCAGGCCTTCTCTCTAGATGGGGTTGGGTGAACACACATTTTATTTATTATTTAATATTTATTCGCTCATTTAACAAGACTAAATCAGTTCGGAGACTATATTGAGTGTGAGCATGCAAAAGATAAATAGATAAACCATGGTAAACACGCGGAGGACCAGAAATTTTCTTGAATACCAGTACAGGCCCTGTCACACCAAGGCAACACGGCGGCAACAGCAACACAACACGTTGTCCAACAGTCGGGCAACTTGTTGCTCGCTCCCCGTGTTGTCCGACAAACCTGTCACATCGCGGCAACAGCAGCACAACATGGACGACAACTAAAATGTTGCCTCGGTATGACAGCTTTCGGCAACAAAAACAGCAGCAACTTGTGTTGGACAACGTGTGTTGCCCTGATCGCTGGCTGTGCGAATTTCGGGCCGGCAACACGGCAACATATATATATATATCTCGAGGCAGAGAGACTCGCGATATTACTTTATTATTTAAGTATGCGCTTTCTCAACTCCCAACTGTCCCAACCATATCGATATCGCTATTCGAACTTGCTTGCCGCACTGCCGCTCTTTGCTACGAAGTCTTTCTTCAAGATGCCGTCGCCGTCAAGCACCTCGTCCTCCGAGGAATCTGAGATTATCGCAATGATTGAAGAAAGAAGATTCTTGTGGGACGTGAAGGATAAATGCTATCATCGTCGCGACGTGAAGGAAAGAGCCTTCAGCGACATTGCTCAAGCGATGGGAACCAAGTTCACGGGTATGTACAAAAGAAATAATCCCACGTGCATTCACGCTGTCACATCGCGCCCGTATTTTCACGTCTTTAAAGCGTACATTCAACGTAACGGTGCTTGCGACCGAGATGATAAGATATATTGCATTCTATTATTTCGAATACTCGCACATCGTGTGCTTCTGTACTGGACCATGTGCGTGCGTAGCGCCCGCAAGCGGGGAGGCGGTTTTGGTCGCCTCCCCGCCTGCGAGCGCGTTGTTTTGTTGCTTCTATCGTTTGTGGTGCCTTCTAGGCAGACTTCTCTATTTGCGAAACTCGCCTCATGACCTACTTATATCCTCTGCTACTTTGTAGCTTTATTTATTATTTTTAAACAAATCACTGGTTTTGCTAAAAAGAGCCGACAGCAGTATTCTACAGGTTACTCACGTGTATTGTTGATTAGTTCAGAGCGCATGAGAGCTCATTTATCAACCATAAATGACAGGCTTGATTGTACTCGTCAGATCTGTTTAATGTATAATGGCTTTCGTTTTATGCAGGGAAGGCAATCAAGAGCCGCTTTTCAAACCTGCGCTCCCAATTCAAGAGGGAACACAAAAAGTGCAGTGCTCTGAAAAATCCGGGACAGGCACTGAGGATGTGTACGTCCCCAGATGGATACACTACCCGGAAGCTGCTCTTCCTGCAGAGTGCATGCCCTCAGCTCGGCAGTGAGTCGAATATGGCTCCTCCAGGTGTAAGTAATATACAAGAGCAGCATTCAGTCACATGTTTATTTGTACATAGAGAACCTCTTTGTTCAGGTACTTCCATGGTTGAGAATGATTGCTCGTCGTTTCAATGGTCACAAATGCAGAACTTAAGGCTTTACCGTATAAATATTAAAATCCTACAAACCACATCTTCAAATCAGACAGTGCTCACACTTGCACCCATTTCATGAAAAGTACAATGAGATAAAAGTCATGCTTCACTTATTTGCTTGAAATAGCAGTGCTGGGGAAAGAAATATTTCACTAAAAAATTAAGCACTGTATCCAAACCGCCAAAAATATGTGCAAAGCGTCTACATACTACAGCAACTATCAGAGGATGTAATTCCAGGTTTATATTACTTTTCAGACCAAAGCTTTGCACTAGGGAATTACGGGTGCTAATGTGCAGCAGAAAAATTTGTAGCACAATTAGAATTTTCTGAATTAACATGTATGGGTGTAGAACGTAATGCATCGTCAAGAGTTTCGCTAGGCACTATACGTCATCAACCCTGACCAATAGACACCATGAATAGCATGCGGCGCTGGGTCATAAGCCCTTTTTGAAAACCAAAAATTGATTGCCAGTATTTTTTTTTGCTTTCTGTATTTTTTATTTAAAGAAGTACTAAACAACAAATAGTTTTCAATGCATGTGGAGAAACTTATTAGGGTCAAGAAACTTCTCTATACATTCTGTACATTAATTTTCTACAAGCGAAAACGTTTTCTCATTAATGTGATCGTTTTTCCACATTCACAGGCAGAATCAGAATCTCCACCAGATGAAGACGATAGCCCTTGGGGGCACTTGGAGGGCAGTGAGCCTGTCGATCCCTCAAGTCTCGACCTAGAGGATGAGGCCAGCAGCCAAGGGACGAGTCAGGGGACCAACCAAAGAACCAGCCAGGGTGGCGCTACCGGTAGCCCCCATGGATCCTGCGTTGAAGGGGCGAGCACCAGAGGGGTGGCCATCAAAGCCGGGCCCCAAAAGAAAGCAGCCCGAGGACTGCACGGCCGAAAAAAAACTGCTGCTGGAAACAGCTGTGCAGACATTAAATAAGAGCTGCGCAGCAGCAGCAGCCAGAGACGAGTGCGACGACTTTGGCGTGTCGATCGCCCACGCACTCCGCCATGTGCCACAAGGCGCTCACAGGCAGATGGCGAGCTTGCTGGCGTACGAGGCTGTTGTGAGGTACAACCTCAACCTCAACACCAGCCCAGACATTGTACAGGTGGCACCTGAATGAATATAGGTAAATAAACAAAGTGAGCTGGTGCCTGTTCCTTGGTACGAAAGTTGCTGCCATATTATGCTTGTCTGTTGCTTCAAATTGGCTATTGAAAAAGGCCTCTGCTTCCTTGCATATTGCTGTTTGCTTGTCCCACACAACATCTTGTAGCTTTGGTCAGTACTAAATTGCCTATTAGATTTACAAATTCAATTTGGCTCAGAAATGGAAACCTCTTAATTCAGGCATTTCCCATCAGGCAGCACAAATCAACAATGTACAAATACAGACTGCTAGGCCTATGGCCAGAGGATGCAAGCTGGGGCTAGAGTTGCATGGTGCTTGCAAATTATGTATTGCATGCACTGCTGCAGCTCATATCTTAAACTTTCTGCCTAACATGCAGAAAGTGGATGCCATCTATTAGCCACTGCATCAATTAGTCAACAGTGATATCTTAGTCTCATTTTAAACTTGTATTCAACATGAGGGCTCTCTTTATTACAAGTATTTTGCTGTGAGGCTGTGTTGACCTCGAGCTGATGGGACACTGCATGCTAGGTCGCACGTGAGCGCAGGTGCACAGGCAGTACAATTTCGGGATTCTATGACGGGCCTCGAAAGCCCATTGGTTGGTGTGCTTACATATAAATAAACTTCAGTTGCGTTTGGGATTTTGTTGTGTTCGTCCGTTTTTTTTTATCGTTCCTCATCTCAGGGTTTACAAGATGTCACTCAATTGACCGTTCGCTTGTACTCTATCACTGCTAACATTGACTGCTTGATTGTAAAGCCATTTTTAGATAGACGTAGAGTGTGAACTAAATATGTGCAAGAGGATAAAATCCACAAGGATGTGGTATCCGTCGAGTATGACGAGACACCAAATTCTCGTTCTTAAGTGCATTACACGCTACCGAACGACACCATCATGCGAAAGCACGGTCGACAGAGGCAGAATGTAGATATCCATATAGCAGGGGTGGCCACAGTGACATGAGGTTAGATCCGCAGTTGTTAAGTGCATTACACGCTACCGAACGACACCATCATGCAAAGCACGGTCGACAGAGGCAGAATGTAGACATCCATATAGCAGGGTGGCCACAGTGACATGAGGTTAGATCCGCAGTTCTTAACCGCATTACACGCTACCGAACGACACCATCATGCAAAGCACGGTCGACAGAGGCAGAATGTAGATATCCATATAGCAGGGTTGGCCACAGTGACATGAGGTTAGATCCGCAGTTCTTAACTGCATTACACGCTACCGAACGACACCATCATGCAAAGCACGGTCGACAGAGGCAGAATGTAGATAGCCATATAGCAGGGGTGGCCACAGTGACATGAGGTTAGATCCGCAGTTCTTAAGTGCATTACACGCTACCGAACGACACCATCATGCAAAGCACGGTCGACAGAGGCAGAATGTAGATATCCATATAACAGGGTTGGCCACAGTGACATGAGGTTAGATTCGCAGTTCTTAACTGCATTACACGCTACCGAACGACACCATAGTGCAAAGCACGGTCGACAGAGGCAGAATGTAGATAGCCATATAGCAGGGGTGGCCACAGTGACATGAGGTTAGATTCGCAGTTCTTAACTGCATTACACGCTACCGAACGACACCATCATGCAAAGCACGGTCGACAGAGGCAGAATGTAGATAGCCATATAGCAGGGGTGGCCACAGTGACATGAGGTTAGATCCGCAGTTCTTAAGTGCATTACACGCTACCGAACGACACCATAATGCAAAGCACGGTCGACAGAGGCAGAATGTAGATATCCATATAGCAGGGTTGGCCACAGTGACATGAGGTTAGATCCGCAGTTCTTAACTGCATTACACGCTACCGAACGACACCATCATGCAAAGCACGGTCGACAGAGGCAGAATGTAGATAGCCATATAGCAGGGGTGGCCACAGTGACATGAGGTTAGATCCGCAGTTCTTAACTGCATTACACGCTACCGAACGACACCATAATGCAAAGCACGATCGACAGAGGCAGAATGTAGATAGCCATATAGCAGGGGTGGCCACAGTGACATGGGGTTAGATTTGCAGTTCTTAACTGCATTACACGCTACCGAACGACACCATCATGCAAAGCACGGTCGACAGAGGCAGAATGCAGATAGCCATATAGCAGGGGTGGCCACAGTGACATGAGGTTAGATTCGCAGTTCTTAACTGCATTACACGCTACCGAACGACACGATAATGCAAAGCACGGTCGACAGAGGCAGAATGTAGATATCCATATAGCAGGGTTGGCCACAGTGACATGAGGTTAGATCCGCAGTTCTTAACTGCATTACACGCTACCGAACGACACCATCATGCAAAGCACGATCGACAGAGGCAGAATGTAGATAGCCATATAGCAGGGGTGGCCACAGTGACATGGGGTTAGATTCGCAGTTCTTAACTGCATTACACGCTACCGAACGACACCATCATGCAAAGCACGATCGACAGAGGCAGAATGTAGATAGCCATATAGCAGGGGTGGCCACAGTGACATGAGGTTAGATCCGCAGTTCTTAACTGCATTACACGCTACCGAACGACACCATCATGCAAAGCACGATCGACAGAGGCAGAATGTAGATAGCCATATAGCAGGGGTGGCCACAGTGACATGAGGTTAGATTCTGCAGTTCTTAACTGCATTACACGCTACCGAACGACACCATCATGCAAAGCACGGTCGACAGAGGCAGAATGTAGATAGCCATATAGCAGGGTGGCCACAGTGACATGAGGTTAGATCCGCAGTTCTTAAGTGCATTACACGCTACCGAACGACACCATAATGCAAAGCACGGTCGACAGAGGCAGAATGTAGATATCCATATAGCAGGGTTGGCCACAGTGACATGAGGTTAGATCCGCAGTTCTTAACTGCATTACACGCTACCGAACGACACCATAATGCAAAGCACGGTCGACAGAGGCAGAATGTAGATATCCATATAGCAGGGTTGGCCACAGTGACATGAGGTTAGATCCGCAGTTCTTAACTGCATTACACGCTACCGAACGACACCATAATGCAAAGCACGATCGACAGAGGCAGAATGTAGATAGCCCATATAGCAGGGGTGGCCACAGTGACATGGGGTTAGATTCGCAGTTCTTAACTGCATTACACGCTACCGAACAACACCATAATGCAAAGCATGGTCGACAGAGGCAGAGAATAGATAGCCATATAGCAGGGGTGGCCACAGTGACATGAGGTTAGATTCGCAGTTCTTAACTGCATTACACGCTACCGAGACGACACCATCATGCGAAAGCACGGTCGACAGAGGCAGAATGTAGATAGCCATATAGCAGGGGTGGCCACAGTGACATGAGGTTAGATCCGCAGTTCTTAAGTGCATTACACGCTACCGAACGACACCATAATGCAAAGCACGGTCGACAGAGGCAGAATGTAGATATCCATATAGCAGGGTTGGCCACAGTGACATGAGGTTAGATCCGCAGTTCTTAACTCGCATTACACGCTACCGAACGACACCATCATGCAAAGCACGGTCGACAGAGGCAGAATGTAGATAGCCATATAGCAGGGGTGGCCACAGTGACATGAGGTTAGATCCGCAGTTCTTAACGTGCATTACACGCTTCCACCGAACGACACCATAATGCAAAGCACGGTCGACAGAGGCAGAATGTAGATAGCCATATAGCAGGGGTGGCCACAGTGACATGGGGTTAGATCCGCAGTTCTAACTGCATTACACGCCACCGAACGACACCATATTGCAGCATGGTCGACAGAGGCAGAATGTAGATAGCCATATAGCAGGGGTGGCCACAGTACACGAGGTTAGATCCGCAGTTCCCAACTGCATTACGCTACCGAACGACACCATCATGCAAAGCACGGTCGACAGAGGCAGAATGTAGATATGCCATATGCAGGTGGCCACAGTGACATGAGTTAGATCGCAGTTCCGCAACTGCATTACACGCTACCGAACGACACCATAATGCAAAGCACGGTCGACAGAGGCAGAATGTAGATATCCATATAGCAGGGTGGCTACAGTGACATGAGGTTAGATCCGCAGTTCTTAACTGCATTACACGCTACCGAACGACACCATCATGCAAAGCACGGTCGACAGAGTGCAGAATGTAGATAACCATATAGCTTGAGGGTTGGCCACAGTGACATGAGGTTAAAGATCCGCAGTTCTTAACTGCATTACACGCTACCGGGCAGCACCAGCGCCAATACGCTAA
>JAZHYW010048918.1:0-13878 GCA_037355805.1 Ixodes ricinus | reverse complement strand
AGAAAGCCCTAGCTCAAATTGACAAAACTGAACTTCAGGAACGTATACGACGTTTTCATTTGCTTTGCACATCTATTCTTGTTATTTTAAATACGTGTATTATATATAAATACCTGATTCTTCAATTCGCAAATCTTCAATTTTCCAGAGAGCATTTACTAAGGCGCTTCCTTCCTGAAGGATGTCCATATCTCGAGTGGCATTGTTTCTTTGTTTTGTTCTTTCTCGCATTCTTCGTGAGATGTACGTGTGCGATCCAGTCTGCTCAGGCGCAGACTGGAACCATCCTGACCGAACACCTCAAACACTACCTTAAAGGGGCAGGAGGCACGCCACGATGCCGCACCTGCCGCCAGTACCCCAGTACAATACCCTAGAGCTTTGGGGCTGCCCCAAGATAGGAGCATGAACTCGAGCAAAACTGGCAGGCGCTTCCAGACACACTCAAGCCCGGAAGCTGCAGGGAGGAGTAGGGTACCTCAGTGTCTTTATATGGGTGATTTCATTCGTTGCAGTATACCGACGCTGACAGCACGCGCTCACAGTGGAAATACGAAGATACCGGCAGAACACCGACCCACCAGCTACATCGAGTGGATTCTACCTCAGGACACGTCGCTCGGGACTGTTCAGCTCCTGTGGAAACACCTCTGCCTCTTCGTCCACGCAGACGGAGGGCCTGGAGCCCTGCTTCTACACGGCCCGCCAAGGAAAGAAATGCCCGTGTCTCTCCCCCGCCGCTGCTGATGCCGTAGGACAAGAGCAGCGGCGAGGCAAGATAAAATATAAGACTGTTTATAAAACAGTCTTATTTGCCTCGCCTCTCATGTTTATAAAAACATGAGAGGCGAGGCAAGATAAAATATAAAACTGTTTCTTTTTTAGTCCACTAGCTAAATTACAGACGTCTATTAACCAAATGCTCATACCCGTAATGTATGTTTCCTTTCTCTATATATACACCTGAGAGGTGGTGTTTTCTAACTTAATAATAAAAATTTTTTTTTTTAGATTTAAGGAGGGGGTGTTTAGGAAAACTAGGGGGTGTACACCCCCCCTAGGGGGTCTGGGGAAATCCCTGCGCGTTGCACAGGTGAAGTCCTGATACGATGCGGTAGCGCTCCCACCTTGCGATCCAACATTTCCAATTGCAGACCGATCTCACCAGCCAGTTTGACTACGCCACCGCTGCCGCAATGCATCGAGGGAACTTTAGTCTTTTTGCACGTGCGACAACCTCGCTGGAGCTCTTCGCGTGTAGAGACGAGAAGGCACGAGCCCTCGCGTTCACGGCCGTCTGCCCCCTGTGAACTAAAGTTATGGCGGCTTTACGCATGCGCCCAACGCTTAGTGAGATCGGTCTATTGCTTGTGTCACAACAGTCAACCATTTTCGTCCTCGCCTATAGACCTTTTTCACAAGGGCGCCGCCATCTTGAAATATCGTCACTTCCAGTATGGGCGAAAACATTGTTTTGCCGTCGCCACGCCAATAGAATGCATTTAGGAGATAAGCGTAACCGTCACCCATTCTCGTTTTGTCTCCCCTCTATTTTTTTACTATTTGCAGGTTGAAACGTTTTAATATTTTTTCGTCGCCCATACCGGATATGCCTACTTGGCGGTCGGGGGCGAGAGTAGGCGGAAAAGGTCGCGACTCCAATTCACTATAGGTGGCGCCACTCGTTTTCCAAGATGGCCGGTTTAGTGAGGGTCGGAGGTGCGTGCCGCTGCTGAGCCTGTCTAGTTGGCTTCACTGGCGCGACACATTATTTCTGGTAATACTAGGGAACTATAGTCGGTTACAAGTCAAGAAGGTAGCGGCAAATGCCCCTCAAAGGGAATCATATATCCCTCCGCCACCTCCGCATCCAATAGCGTCCCATCGTTTCCGTGACGTTGCGGCCAACGCGCGAGGAGGGTCTTGGCTTTCTGTACATATTTGCTTTATCTTTCGACTTTGACTTAGCATTGTGGAAGCCACGAGAGGGAGATTAGAGTCTTCCCCCTCCGATCGAAACAAAGACGACTTTCGGGGATTAGCTTCCCCTCGATGGATACAAAGGCTGCTTTCAGGGGCTCGGTCCCCTCCCCGATGAATACAAAGGTCGCTTTCTTAAAAAGTGGGGGTCGGAGACAAGTTGGCACCACTCTGTGGCCATTATCTATCCATTGAAGCGGAACAAGGAGCGTTTCCAGTGAACTCTTCTTTGGATTGCGGAGGGATTTGAAACCGGCGCACCACGCTTGTGGGAGGAGCTTCTCCTACCTTCTTGACTTGTAACCGACTATAGACCAATACTCTGTTTACAAACAAGCTGGCGTTTGCCCACACCAGGTGTGGGCACTGCGCATGCGCACAAACCAAATTCGAGTGAGGTGAAGCGTCTGCCCATGCGCAGTGCCGTCGACAGCGCCACCGCCGCTGCGTGACGTCAGGGCCGCGTGTTGGTCTATAGGGTGTTAAAAGCGCCGGTCACCTCTTTATCGTGAAAACAAAAACGGTATTTAGCGTAATATTTAGGCCAGGAGGTACGTTTTAATTCCGGAGCAAAACCGAAACTTACCTTTATTTTGGATTTAATTTCTCGGTATCGGTCTTAATTTCAGATTCTTTCATAACTCAAAATGTGTCTCACACCGCAATTATTTAGCTAAAGAAGTTGTTCGCGGAAACGTTCGTCCCTTTAAAGACAGGGTCTTTCATACACCTTAGAGGTGACATATAATGCTGTAGTTGTTGAAAAATTCAGTGCGGATATTTGTGCGTTCTTGCTACCTTTCTGGCTCACATAATTGTCATATGAAAAATAAACTGCGGGCCTTTCAATGCCTTTTGGGTTATTTAGAAGATTAATTGCTTTATTATCTTTCCCAGAAGAAGAATGACAGAATAAATCCAGTTTATACGATATGTTCACAAAACGCATGAATTAAGAAACGCTGTTCTCACTCAAAAAATTCAAAGACGGAATCCGAGTGAGGCAGCTGAAGTTTGTGTGTTTTTAAAGCAACGCGTGACGCTTGAGTTTATATTGCATCCAGCGTTAGACTGTTGGTCTATCTTGATAATGATGTCATAGGTCTTTATGTGATAAAAAGAAAACAAAATGACACCTTTCAGAAAAACGGTAATGGTTAAATGGCGTATTTCTGTGATCGTAGCGTTAATTAGGGGCGTACATTGCCGCAATTTGTATTAATAATAATATAAATATTAATATTAAGATATTTTAATACTTCATTTTCAAGCTCGAAAATAATTGATTGCTTATATGATCTAATTTCAAACACGCGAACAAGTATGACAATCTAAAGTGTACTAATTATCATCATTGGTGCCAATTGCAGCATTTTTAATTACCAAGTTATAAAATAAATAAAATCTAAAATCAATGACAAAACCCTAGCTAATGTGAGAAATTCATGTAAAATTAGATTACTGAGGATGCTATTAAAGTAGCGACTTTTGACAATCGGCAAAACTTCCAAAGTCGCCGCCAATATCCTTCCAGACCAAATTCTCCCCCCCCTCCCCAGAAAAAAAAAAGGATTTATTTTTTAATTATTACTCTTTTTTTTTTAACATTCATTTCCTTTCGTATTTGTTCGCCGTCGTTTTGCCATCCTCAGCCTTTCCAGTTCGAAGGAACGCCTACCTGCTTGCGCATCTGCTCACTGCAGCGCGTTTCGTGGGCGTTGGAAGGCGCTGAAACAGTAGTGAGATTTAGTATTGCGTATACGAGCGAACGCAAGCGCTGTGTGTTTGCGTTAGCTTTGCATGTTCCACGCTGCGCGTGCGCGGAACCCGAAATTGCGGTCTTGGGTCGTAGCATGGCAACGATGCGCACGCGAAACGTGGAGCAAGCCACCCTAACGCAAATGCACAGCGCTTGCGTTTGCTTCTATGCACAATACTCAAACTCTCTAATAAGATACAATCCCATACCGGCTGCAGCACCACATTGAGACAGTGAAGAGTGTTGTTTGCATTCGGAAACGACATTTAGCGAGCCACGATCGCGAGCAGTTCCGCCGTGCCCGCTGAGCAGGAGAATCGAGGGGACCCTCACTAGAGCGCTTCCCGTTTCCGCCGCGGGAGGGCGAGCGGCGAGCTGGAGACGCGATACTTAGCTCCCGCCGCCGCGTCCTCGAGGCAAAGTTCCATATATTTGGGAGAAATCCGGGCTCACTGACGAAAATCTTGGTACCTCTGATGATTCTGATGAAGATGATCATCGGGGAGGTGGTTGGCCCCGGTGGGGCCAGTTGAAGAGGTGATTCAGGAGCAGAAAGATCGAGCTCAGAAACACCCGTCCGCACTACAACTGCTCTTCTACTTCCTTCCGTCTTTCTTGCGACTCCCATGGTTTCAATGTGGTACCGGGGAATTGGGGCAGCTGTTGCCTGCAGAACGCACACTTCCGTGGCATCTCCAGGACTTCAAGTTTGTGTCCGACATGTTGCACAGGCTGGCGGTTTCATTAGCATACAAGGCGAGTCAAACTTGCAGCATATAACACACTCGTGCATCCTTATCTGGAGTATGGATCTGAAGTCGGACCCTTGTAGACCTGTCTCATCAAAGAACTTGATGTTGAATCCCTTGCGGTTTGTACAATTTATTCAGTCTTCATGGTGTACCGTATCAGTCACAGCATTAGAAGGTGTGAGGGCTTTAGAAATATTTTATGAAATGTAAAAGTGATTGTACGCCTGTCAGTAAAGCTACCTATTCATGAAGTGTTAAGAAAACGTTTTGATGGTATACATGGTGTGTGTCGGTGTCATTTATCTCCTTTTTCATTCTGTGATCCACTGTTATGTACTCAGAATTGGTTCTACTTGTAGGGAACACTCCTGCCGTGGCCTTCTACTTGGCTGGCAGTTTCGTGAAATAAATAAAATGGCGACTTTGATCTTGTTCCCTTTAACGTCATCTGTGCTTGTGTATTTTCATGGAGATATTAATCTCGCATTCGCTTGTTTTTGCATTGTTCTCTGGATGAGATTTGAATGTATATATTTTGTTTTGTGTATTTTCCTCATTCCCTTTCACTGAAATAACTGAACTTGCAATTGTTTGCCTCTCCTCCTAGATATGATGTAGACCCTAGAGGCTTTAAATATATCTACAAGAATTAATATGTATGAATAATGACATGTATGAAGAACTTTGAGGTCAAAATTAAAATTGTGTAAAAGTAAAATTCGCAAGCACTCGATTAGGTGCTGAAACCGAGCGCTGGTTCCCAAGTCTGCACCAAGTTTCTAGCCTTAGGACGCTGGCCAAGGAGTCTAGAAGCAATGTAAATCGTAATTAAACCTTGACTTTTTTTTTTTGTATGAACGACTAATGGAAAAGATAGACACTGATAAAATTACGGAGTAGGAAAACTAAACGAAACGGAGTTTTATTCCTAAAAACGGCTTCATCACATAACGAAAACAGTATAGCTCGTATCGGAAGGCCTGCGGTGTCCCAAAATTTTTCAGCATGCACACAATACACACGCACAGAGATGCGTAACAACTTTTATTATTAATAGTACTCCAGTCATCTCAGAAGTGCTAGCATAGCGTCAACCTAGCGTCAACGCTTCCCCAATAAAAAAAAACATAACAAAATGTCTTGTTTTTTATAGGCCTCATGCTTTTAGGTTTTTAGCATCCGTAGGCCAAACACTCCCGAATGCTCGCAAAGAACGCATATGAAAAAGAAGTAGTGAATCATCTGATTTTGTGGAGAATATAACTGCATTTTGGCGGTTTGATATGATGATTAAAAACGACTCGCGATGCCTGTGAAGCCGAAGGGAAGACAGACACTCGCGAGAGACATGGTTGGACGAACAGATATACAGGTATACGACGGGAAAAGCCCACACGACCGGCATCACGCAGCTCGAGCTGACCCAGACCATGCCGAGACATCGAGACGCTTGGAAACATCCGGAAGTTAGAGGTGGGCGAGGAGGGTGTTTTTAGAGGAGAGAAGACAGGGCTTCACTTTTCGCAGATACAAGGGCTTTAATCTCCTGTGTTATCTGTAGGACGTCAGCTCAGCGACGGTTTTCGAGACATCTACCGCCCAACTTTGCACCCCTTCCAAGCACGGAGAAAGATATAGTTCGTCAATAATTCCTGGCTACGCCACTGCCTGTCAGTGGTTATCTCTCCACGACACATTAGGTGGGTAAAATCCAGTTTGCTCCCAAAACCAGAAATTACGCATAGCGTGGATCTACCGTCGTGGAATAGTCAAGCTGAAACAGTACTTCGAGCTTTCTTGCCTTACCTACCAGTTTTCGAGTGTTGTGGTCCGAAGCTCGAACTGAGAATGGAATGCAAAGTTGAGGTCCCATGCTTCGGACACAGTAGTCATCCCGATGACTCCGATAACCGACACTCCACCACTGGGTGTGCCCTTTGTGCCCGAAGTTTGCGGAACGCGCCAATGGACTCGCAACGCTGACGTCGCGCCGAGCGAGGTGTCAATCATTAGAACACTCATTTCTTGGAGAGCAGCAGAATGTTGCAAAAGTTCATCGAGGCGCGCATAAAGTGCGTGAGGGTGCAAGGAGCCTCCTGATTGTAGGCTTCGCCGATGATGTAGCGCCTGTTTGCCCCAACATCAGTGGCGTCACAAGGGGGGGGGGGGGGGGCGGACCGCCCCGGGCGTGCAGGGCTCAGGGGGTGTCGCGGCGGGCCACGCGAGAGCGAGGGGGGGAGAGTCGCGGTGTGCCACGCGAGAGCGGGGGGGGGGTTGTTGCGGCGAGCTACCGCCCCGGGTGCCGCTGACCCTCGTGACGCCACTGCCCTACATCCCTAAGCCAAGCTAAAATTAATGTATTGCAAATTGTCCCTAGGCGGCCTGTTGATGTCTCCAAATCCTCCAAAATTTGCGTAGAAAAAAAAAGTGATTAAAAACCTCATTTATCGAAGTTGTCGCAGACGTCAACGGGACGTTTCCGAACTTTTCGAGAGCTGTGGTTTGAGCCCGAAATCTTCACTTCGGATCAAGGCGAAGTTATACTTTGTCAACATGGCGGTGCCGTACGCTGCGGCCGAGCTTATCTTCCGCCACCGTCGGCGTCGCGACCGAGACCACCGGGACGCTTTTAACTCCCCAACGACAACTTTTGGTAACAGTACCGGCTATCGAAAGCTGTTGTGCATCGACTCTGCGACGAGCTTCGTTCGGCACCCGGATTTTGAGGCGGCAGACAATCACGTCTACATGGTCTACAGGTGTAAACAGCGCTTTAGATGAGGGTCATTCCATGTCAAACATCCCAGACGTTGCGCTCGACCTCTTCCGATTTCCCAAAACAATTCATGGCCTTTTGCTCCAATGCCCGTAGCCATGCCCAGATATATTTTTGGCGAAAAAATTTTTTTGATGACGTGAGCGCGGTTTGAACTTTTAAAAACAGCGTGAAACTAGGCATCACTCAATAATTGATGAAAAATCAGCTTTTTGGTGAAAAACCTAGTAATATTTTTTCTTAAATTTGTACGGCTTTCGACTCGCAATGTGGTTGGGCTTGTGAAGTTTTGTTTAATTTAAATATTTTTTAAAACACTACAAAAATTTGGAAATTTTATCATTTTTGTTATTTTATTAAAAAATATCTAACTGCTCCAGGACTTGACATAACTATTTGACGGATGCCATGCAGGCATATAATCGTATAAAAAATGTTTAAAACCGCTCAGTTAAACGTCTCGGAGTAAACAAAAATCCTGAAGTTGCAAATAAGTGCATTTTGACGCATAAACAGCCGCTTATTTCACACTGAGGTGGTCCAAGTAAAAATACAAAATATAGTGCGTTTGGAAGAACAATCGATAATCTTTTGATTCTTAAAGTGTAATCAAAGTAATTTTTGTTTAAAGCGAAAAAACAATTTTTGAAGTTGAGCTCTCGCACCACAACCCACGTCGCTTCTTAACGCCTCTTCGCCGCACAGCACGCCACCTGCGACGATAGCTGACACGATTAGGTCCAAAGAAAGAACGGAGTTTTCTGCCGCTTCCCCTTGTCCGTCTTTCTGGCTGCAAGGGAAGAAACGGCGGGTATCGTGTAATACTCGTAGGTGCCGCCAGCGCGCAGGAATAGCAGGCCAGTTGTGCCCTTTGTACCCGAGGGCGGCTCGAAACGCGAACACTCACGACTCCTGCAAATCGTTGCTGCGCTGCGCTTCCGGCCGTCGGAGGGAAACTTCCCTCCCGTCGCTGCCGGGGGGAAGCGTCCCCCCGCTAAATCTCCCCTCGCTTCCTCCGCAGCGGCCTTGCTCTGCTCATCACGTTGGGTCCGAGAGCCACTCATACCCCTGTCAGACGGGCACCTTGAATGTCATTTACGCTAAAGGCCTTTAGGATTTTCAAATGACATTTAAGTCGTGTCGTGTCAGACGGGCAACTCAAATGTCATTTAGGTGATGTCTATCACGATAGCGGTCTGTTGTTAACCCGGCAAACTAGTGTTCATTTTATTGTTTACTAAGTAAATAAAATGTAATGAATTCTCAGAACAGAGAATTCAAACACGGTGATAAAAACTAAGGACACGTTCTGACGGAGACAAGGTGTTTTGCGGCAACTATGACACGACGTCACCAATCCCAAGTAATCCGTAGCCGTAGCCGTTCCGCCGCTTGGCTCGTCTGCTTTCGGAAATCCGTGCATCTCGCTCGCCGTTGTTCCTCGCGCTCTTTCGTTCTTCGCCGGATTCGTATACCCCGTTGACGTTTACGTCTGCGACTGATTCAAGCGAAGACCGTGACCCTGTAGCGATGGAGCCTGCTGACGACAATAGAGAGTTTTAGGGAACCGTTTTTGCACATCCGATACGGTACGATCGGCCCAACGGTACGAACTGCGCATGCGCTTGTCCTCTGCGATCTTACCGTAATGCGGTGGTCGAACCGTAAGGCACGACCGGCACGATCAATGGCCGACAGGGACAGTCTCGCCTGGATAGCAAAACGGCTATTTCGCTGGCGGAAAGAGCGTGCCGTGGCTTCAAACATGATTAAAATAACTCGTGGTAGTGCCTGGCAGGAGCGCCATATGTGACAGCAAGTGCATAAAGGTGGATTCAGCAAATAAAAAGAAAAATTCAGAACAAAACGCGATAGAACATCCTCCATAGAGATAAATTAATGTTTAGCAGTAGCGACAGTCGTCTGCGCAGTAGCTCAGTGGATTGGAGCATCAGTTTCGCGAATCCGTAATGGCGTGGTAATGGAGAGTTCGAATCCTGTCGGCCCACATATTTTTTTTAAAGTTTTTTCTTTATAAGGAAAGTTTTTTTTATATTTTACGGTTTTTTTATATTTTATATTTTTTTCATATTTTTTGTTTTTTTTATATTTTAGGTTTTTTTTCATATTTTCAATTTTGTTTCATATTTTAAGCTTTTTTTTTCATATTTTAAGTTTTTTTTTCATGATTAAGTTTTTTTTCATATTTTAATTTTTTTATATATTAAGCTTTTTATATTTTTTAGTTTTTTATATTTTAAGTTTTTTTATATTCCGTTTTTATATTCTAACTTTTTTTTCTTATTGTAGGTTTTATATTTTAAGTTTTTTTTTCATGTTTTAAGGTTTTTTTATATTTTTCAGTTTTTTCAATATTACGTTTTTTTTATATTTTATGTGTTTTTTTTTGTTTTTTTTTCATGCAAACGTTGGGATGTGCATTTCGAGCACTTATCACCCGTTTTTACAGCTGCTTTATGACTGAGTGTTATCTGTAGTGTGAACAGAGTGAGCAACAGCCTTCTGCATCAAGGCTCTGGATATCTTTTAGTTTAAAAATGTTGCATGAATTAAAAATGTGTCTTCTAATGCTAATCACATATATCCTATAAAACGAGGCCTTTAAATATTGGGTGAGTGTTTTAATAAGTGCACAGCAGTAAAGTTAAAGGTTTTTCTTTATTTTTCTTTTTCGTGGTCGTACCGTACACCGCTCAACGATCGGTTCGCGGGCGTACGACCGTGATCGTCTGCTGTCTTTACCGTAAGAGAGCAACCTGAGCGCCGTATCTAGCTCCGTCCCTCCGCCTCCTCGTCGCAAACGGGTTTCAGCGGAAGATGATATCTTCCTACTTCGGGAAGTGCTAGGCGCTAATCCTCTTTTTACTCCAGCCCTTTGGAATGACGTACTTAAAGGCGTAAACGCGGCGCCGAAAAAGAATTACGTCCGGCTGGATTTAGCCGATTGAGCTTTGCTCCGTGTCCACCATGTTGTGCCGCCGAACAAGTGGGGCTTCGTTGACGCGCGCTGATGCTCCGAGAGTTTTTGGCGCTCGCGTGTTTGTTAACGTTACGAGAAGATTGAAAAAGATGCATTTATGATGCAGTGCTTTATCCGTGTAAGCGTGAGTAAAAATAACAATAAAACTGCAACCCAATAATGAATGGCGGCCGTTCATAAACGGGCCGAAAACCGTGATATTTTTTAGCGTTCGGCGGCATCCTAAGTGTTTCAAAGCGACCAAATTGTTGCTTTGAACACTCAGTGAGAGCTTGTACTACCTTGCGAGCTTTTTGTAGCGTTGTGGCACTCAAATTTGATGTATGCATTTCTGGAGGCGATCCCCTTTTTTAACAAGCGGGTGTGCATTTTTTTTTTTTCAGTTTTTATGCAGGCAAATAACTTTGCGTGGCTCGAATGCAGTACTTATGATATCGCTGGACATTATTACAAAGTGTCTGAAGAAAATGGGGTGCTACAATGCTGTGGACTGCTCGAACAGCGCAAGAAAAGGTTCTGAAATGTACCGATTCCCGCAAGGGAAAGAAAACGGCCCGAGAAGCAAAATATGGGACGTCAGAATGAAAATGGCTAACTGGAAGCCGACCTCGAGTTCTCGCCTCTGCGAAGTACGTTTATTCCGTTCATAACCTATACATCACTTCACCTTATTTTCAAGCGCAGCCGAAGCCAGAAGCGCGAGCATACAGCGTGAAGCAAAGCCCGCACTACACGAGCCCGCGTGCGGGTCAGGAACGCGCAAATCGTTGGGTTCGCGCTCCTGCTTTGACTTCGCTCGCACCTAGTATAGAGCCTTCTCTTAGTGCGCAGACAGTCGTGCAAAAGAACGTTTTGTAAATTGCTTTCGCCAAATAGAGCCTACTCCAAGTCATCGTCAGAAAGATCGAGCGCCGTTGTTGTCGGAAAGCTCGTCTGCTCCTTTAGCAGACGAACATTTTAGAACTTCGCAGTGCCAGTGGCGACACGCCATGGAGCGCCAGGTTTTGAATTGCGGTAGCACATTCATTCGAGTAAAAAAAATGAGACGAACTATAAGTAGGTATACATTGTTTTAGGTTCTCTATATGTTTCGGATGCGATTTTTATTTACTTGAGTTTCTACGATTTGTACAAACACGCAAATCTGTCTTTTCTCGATGAGGCCGATGCAGGTTTCCGTTGCCAGGGGCGCGACCTGTACCGATCGTCCGCTCTCGTCTGCAATAACGGTTCCCCCAAAGCCGTTTAGAGGCACACGATCGGTCAACTCGCCCGATCCAAGGTATCGATCGTTTTTGTTTATCGATCGTATGTTGTTCCGGTTCCCTAAAAACTCTCTAATGATCGTAGTGCGATGGATCCGGAACTGCCGGGAACGTCGGATCGCGTTCCTGACGCGCAACTGAGACCGCGAGTATATTAAACAAATAGGAGTTTTAGTAGACCGTGTTCCCCTCTCCGCCGCTAGCCCTCCGCTACGGAAGAAACCGTCACTGCGCCTGCGCGCCGATGGCCTGGGCTGTAGAGTTCCGGGTAGCGGAGGTGTTGAGCGGAGCGGGGAAACACGGTCTATTCTCAAAAGTCGCTAATATATCGCAAAAGTGTGCGAGATATACGCGTTATAAGCATTTTTTTCTAAAAAGAATTGCTACAAGCATTGTTTTCAACTGTATTTACATTATTTACAATGTTTTATTTAAATTCCGCGGAACTTGCGCTGACCGCTGTTGACGAGACTACACAATAGGGAGTAGACCGTATTTCCCCTTTCTCCGCTAGCCCTCCGCTACGAAGAAATCGCTACTGCGCCGGCGCGCCGATGGCCTTGGCTGTAGAGTTCCGGGTAGCGGAGGGGCTTAGCGGAGCGGGGAAAGACGGTCTACTATAACTCGCTATTTGATGAGCCGTAAATGAGTTTGGGTGAACTCAGAAGAGCCTGTCGTCATTTTAAGTCAGCCACGCTTAAGTTCCCGTGTGACACTGCCTAAATGACATTTACACTGAATGTCATTCGGGGTAAATGTCATTCGAGATGCCCGTCTGACAGGGGTATTACACGCTCTCCTGGCTGTCGGTCAATCGCTCAAGGCCTCCGCCGCTTTGGAAGTCCCGAAAATGGGAAGGGAAGACTCTGAGTGTGAGTGGGCAAGCCAGGCGAGCCCGCGTCGTGTCCAAGGTCGTGTCATCGTCCAGCAGTTCTGTGGATTGGATCGGATTCCCGCGGCTCTTGTTCCTAACGTACCTCGTATAGACAAACAAACGTGGTTGGTTTGAAATTTAATAAAATAAATGCTATATTCTTAAAGTTCTCAGTGTTTCTACATACAACTAAAAGTCTCCCTTTAGCGCACTGCACTTTATTAATTTTTTTCGAGCTACGGAGCGTGGATTTTGACGAAAAAAGCTGAGCCGAGGCGGCCGAAACGCGCTCTTCGACGCAGGAATCTCTCAATCCACCCGAAGCCGGACGGACTCTTTGGCCTTCCTGCCGTGGTGACGGCGGTAGCAAGGTCGGCGACTTCGTGTGTAAGCGTCGTTATATTGGAAGAGAATGAAAGGGGGGGGGGGGGAGGAGGAGGAGAGGGGCCAATTCTGGATGCGCACCGGGCGCGTTTGTCACTGGCTCGTCGGCGACTTCGTGAGCCGCGGGAGATAGACAGGCATCAGGCATACCATTGGCAGGTGGCGTGTGACGTCAAGTCTGACGAGCACCGACGTCAACGACAAGTGGAGGAGGCGAGGAGGCAAGTCGTGAATAGACCATTTGCAATCTTACCCAAGCATCAAGGAGAATGCAGGGATTGGTGTTCCACGCGCCACACGCGCACGCCTTTCCTGTATAAAAGATTCGAAGTAAATAACCAAAAGAAAGCATTGACGGACGCGGGTGCAAGATGCCATTTGTTTTAGGTATTTGCTTTAGAAAATTTACTACTGCCGAGGCCAGCACGTGCGGCGCGTGGAACACCAATCACTGCATTCTCCTTGATGCTTGGGTAAGACAGCAAATGGTCTATTTGGCTTGGCCGGTGTCCAAACAGACATTCGACCGACGACTGCCGGACGGTTCAATTTTGACGACTTTTGCAGGAGTCGTGTGGTTTGTAGTCAGCCTGTTTGGACAGGCATATACGGGCGGCATCAGTTGACGTGGACTTATCCTAAAAGGGAAACGCGATAATATCGCCGCGAAATCTAGCTGTCACGCATATTGCGGTGAAAAGCGGAACTATTCAGCGACGCAAGAATTTGCCGTTTCAAAGCCAATTCAAACACAAACGAGGCGCGAGCTTTCAACTGCGCGCATTCGTTAACACCACATCGCCTCGTCGTACGAGATTGCCCGTTCACGGGGCTTCCGTGTTGCTGTCTACATTTTTGTTTAAAGCATCACTTGAAAAATCTGAAAGCAAATCGATGAACTGCCCAGTCCCTATAGACCTTTCCAAATACCGCCTTCTGGGCGCTGCCATCTTCGTCTTCTGGGCTGTGGAAGGCGTTCCGAGTGTGCGCAGTAGCTGTCTTCTACAAATTATGAGACGCCACGCATGCGTAACAGTCCAGTGACTCAGCATTTTTCCACTGGAAGATATGAGCTGGAACGGTCTAT
>JAZHYW010048917.1:0-33947 GCA_037355805.1 Ixodes ricinus | reverse complement strand
CGTGCTATTGCTAGCTTTTGTGTAAGAGAGTTCTGCTGCAGCCAGTGTTTCCCTCTATTGTGCTATGGTGCAGGTAGGTTTTTTTAGTTACAATTCTACCTTGCGATTAGGAAGTGCCTCTTCTAGTTACGATCTGCAAACTTGTCAGGACAACTGTAATAAGTGACAAACGTATATATCCGCAGCAGTGTGCGCGTTATTAAATGGTCTCCTCGGTAACGTGGGTTCACCGGCTTCAGCTTTCTCGGGGTGGGCCGCGGATGTCAAAAGGTAAATATAAATTTCTGGCTAAACCATCTATTCCAGCGTAGTAGACTCTGAAACTCGAGAAACAACCCGCCCCGGGACACTGACAGCATCGGCCGCAGCGACTTACTCATGCGGGGTAGCGACTCGCCAGACTCCAATAACCCTTTGCCCCGACCCATCGATTTGCTTTCAGATTTTTCAAGTGATGCTTCAATTCATATTTTTTTCGTTTCTTCAGTTTGTGCTGGAGAGTAGAAGTTAAAAAGTAAAAACGCCTGTTTTAATATTTCTGGTAAACCACTTCAGCATGCTTGCGATTGTCATTGAGGGTGAATATACCGTTGAAATTACTTAAAAATTCACGTTTCTGTGGCGTCACATGAGGTTTGGAATGAAGCTGCAAGATGACGTCGCAGTAAAAAAATGGTTTTAACGTCTCATGTAAAGCGCTGTTCACACATGCAACCGAGTAAGACCAAGATAGTCCATGTAGACGTGATCATCTGCCGCCTCAAAGTCCGGGCGCCGAACGAAGCTCGTCGCAGAGTCGACGCACAACGGCTTTCGATAGCCGGTATTGTCGCCAAAAGCTGTTGTCGGGGGTTAAAAGCGTCCCGGTGGTCTCGGCCGCAGCGTACGGCACCGCCATGTTGACAAAGTATAACTTCGCCTTGATCCGAAGCGAAGATTTCGGGCTGAAACCACGGCTCCCGAAAAGTTCGGAAACGTCCCGTTGACGTCTGCGACAACTTCGATAAGTGAGGTTTCTAATCACTTCCTTTCTACGCAAACTTTGAAGGGATTTGGAGCATCAACAGGCCGCCTAGGGACAATTTGCAATGCATTAATTTTAGCTTGGCTTAGGGATGTAGGGCAGTGGCGTCACGAGGGTCAGGGGCACCCGGGGCGGTAGCTCACCAGACGCACCCCCCCCCCCCCCGCGCGCTCTCGCGTGGCCCACCGCGACTCCCCCCTTCCCCTCTCGCGTGGCCCGCCGCGACTCCCCTCCCCCCCCCCCCGCTCTCGTCGCCCGCCGCGACACCCCCCTGAGCCCTGCACCCAGGGCGGTCCGCCCCCCCCCCCCCTTGTGACGCCACTGATGTAGGGGCAAACGGGCGCTAGATCATCGGCGAAGCTGCAATCACCCTCACGCATTACATGCGCCCCTCGATGAACTTTGCTACATTCTGGTGCTCTCAAAGAAATGGGTGTTCTAATGATTGGCATCAGTGTTGCGGAATGGGCACCCCCCTTCCAATTCCAATCCGGGGAATTAGAGTTTGAGATAATTCAATTCCTTTCAACTCCTAGGAATGGGGACACTGGGCTCACTCCACTCCTGGAATGACTGAATCGTTCCATTCCATTCCTCCAATTCCTAAACGTAAAAATTGGCACTTGACAGCTACATTGTGTTGCCGGCATAAGCACCATAAAGCTGACATTATCAAACGCATAGGCAATTGCAAAAAAGGCTAAATGCCTCAAAAAAGCACTGATTTTACTAAGCAGAGCGCTGGTGGGACAAAGCGTTTGTTTACATTGTACTGCAAACATCGAGAAAGCCCCTTGATATGTCGATGCTTGTTTAAAACATCGGTCTTTCGACCACGTGGCTCGCAACAAACAGGAAAACTTAAATCCACAAATTTTTTTTGGCAAACTTTTCTGCATTTGCGTTCTTGGACATATGCGGCCAGCGTGTTTGTTTGATAAGACAATAAAAATATCCAGTGCGTGCGTGGCGCAGAAACAAGCTATATTACTGTATTCTTCAAATACCTACACACCAATACGGCTAGTACACTGCTGGATTCTGGAAGCGACTCCATGCACAGTGGCAAGAACACATCCTCTGACAAAGTGCAACCTCTACGGCGCAGCACGAGAGAGTGCTGACGGTAGACCATGTCACGAAACTGTCTCTGGAGGCCTACTCAGTTCGGTCACGCGACAAGAGCGGTGACGACAGCCTACTTAACCTTACGATGGACCGCAACAGACCGCACGAGAGTCATCGAAACCAGTCCAGTGACTGTGCCTTCTGAGTGTCGCGTCACCCTGGGGCACAGCAACGTGCCCTGCGTGTAGTCCCCCCACGGTGCTGGATAGGGTGCCTAGATGTCTGTCTGTCTCAGAGTGAAGACATCCATTGTTGCGCTGAATGTTCAGCGCGTGACGCCTCGCGCACTCGGTGCGTGACTTGGCGCTAAAATGCGTCTCTGCATTAGCCAAGCTACGTCGCTCGAGCTGATTGACACCGGATTGCGCGTACTTCAAAATGCATAAAAAAAAAAACGATTGGGCGTAGAAATGGCTGAGATGTCACCACTGCAAAAGCGCGTGGTATGAAGGCACTCTAGTGCTGGATTGCCTGTGGCGACTCGTAGCGTCAGCAGCGGTCCGTCACAAGGTGAAACACAGTAGGCAGAGTCTAAAGTCAAAGGAAATGAGCGGGAATCCGCTAGCTTGCTTGTAACCCTAACCCTCTTGAATGTAAAACAATAACACAGAAAACAAGCATCGAAACAAAGACCAAGTAAAAGGCAGACTTACACGTAAAAATGCAGTATAAAAAGACGAGCATCGGAGCAAAGTGCAGGATGAGAAGAGAGAAGTGAATCTCGCTTTGCTTTAGTGCCGAAGCAAACCCAGGTTTCGCACTTCAAAGGAGTGCGCGCGAATGAACGTGGAAGGCAGCAGGGTTGGCCGCCTGCTAAACAACGCTCCTCGAACTATAAGAAAGCAATAACTGATCTTTCGGCGGCGAGCGAGTCAACGAGTTGTCAGAGCTCTTTAAGGGCTGTTTATACTCCGACGTTGAGGCGCGGTGAACGCAGCGTAGCGCAGAACGCGCGCCTTTCATTGGCCGGCAACCAGGAACTTGATATCTGCGACGAATCAGTATTCGCGCGCGCTGCGCTATGCCGCGCCCGTCGACGTTACTGCTGGAGTATAAACGTACCTTTAGAGTCGTCCCCGCTCCCAGATCTCAGTTTGTGCGCGAGTTTTTTCTCCATGCCTTCGTTTCTTTTCCTTGGTGCTTGGTTTCTTGTTTCGCTCGCGCTCGTGTTGACGCCAGTAAAGCCCGTCGCCTGCGTGAAAGGCGCCACCGCCAACCCCCACCCCCCTTCCATCCCCCCTCTGCTCTTGCTTCGACGCTTCTTTTTTGTATTGCATTTTTTTGCGTATAAGTGTTAGAGCTCCACGCGGGTAAGCTGTTTCCCGCCCGCTCATTTTATTTCTCAGCAACTGGCTCGCTGGCTGGCTTAACTTCGCTAACCGTAAACACTGAAAAAAAAAAAAAAATAGAAGAATTAGGCCCATTCCATTTCGGACAAAAGGCATCTAATTCCATTCCCATTCCATTCCCCTCAACGTTGCCGCCATTCCATTCCCATTTCATTCCGGGGTCGCGAAAATTCGGAATGATTCCGGAATCATTCCAACTCCGGAGTGGCAACTCCGCAACACTGATTAACACCTCGCTCGGCGCGACATCAGCGTTGCGAGAGTCCAATTAGCGCGTTCCGCAAACTTCGGGCACAAAGTTGTGCTCGACAAGTTTAGTGACCCAGTGGTAAGTGCAGCGGGAAGTCCGGCGGCGCACCGCCTGGGTCTGAAATTGGGGCACCGGTTTGTATCGGTTGGTACCGTGTGGTACCAGTGGCTCTGCCGAACCCCTGGAACCAGCCGGTTTCGCCTGAATCTAAGGATTGAGGCACCAGTTTGTTTCCCGTCTGGAACTGCGCGGTTCCAGACTGGATACAAACTGGTGCCCCAATTTCAAATCCTGGCGAAACCAGCATTTTTCACCCCGGCCTGTATCAGACATTTTCGCGTGGGACATTCTCCTGCAAAAAGCCGTCCGTGGCACCGGAAGGAATGCCGGGAACCCAAGGTACGACTGGATGGAGCAGACGACTCGTCCGGTGGAGACTACCCCCGCGAACAATGAGCTGAAACACCCGATCCGGTGTTTATCTGCATCTGCGGTTTCCAAGAGCTTAGTGTGTTGATTGTGTTCCAGTACTGCACCCGTAAAGGCGGTGGTGGAGTATCGGTTATCGGAGTCATCGGGATGACTACTGTGTCCGAAGCATAAGACCTCAACTTTGCATTCCATTCTCAGTTCGAACTTCGGACCACAACACTCGAAAACTGGCAGGTAAGGCAAGAAGGCTCGAAGGACTGTTTCAGCTCGAATATTCCATGACGGTACATCCACGCTATGCGCAATTTCTGGTTTTGGGAGCAAACTGGATTTTACCCACCTAATCTGTCGTGGAGAAGACAACCACTGACAGGCAGTGGCGTAGCCAGGAATTATTGACGAGACTATATGCTCCTTCCGATGCTTGGAAGGGGAGCAAAAGTTGGAGCGGTAGAGGGCCTCAACCGTCACTGAGCTGACGTCCCACGTGCTGACACCGGAGATTAGAAGCTCCTGAATCTGCGAAAAGAAGCCCGTTCCTCTCCTAAACGCCCTCTCCTCGCCGCCCTCACTTCCGGTTTGGGCGACGGCAGGGCACCCTCTGATATCGTTTCCAGTCTCGATGTCTCGGCATAGTCGGGTCAGACTCTGAGCTGCGTGATGCCGGTCCTGATGGGCTTTTCCCGTCGTGAACTGCTGGCAATGACCCTGCGTTGGGACGCTACGTCCCAATCGTTCCGAAGCCGCTCTATATCTGTCTCGTCCACCGTGTTCTCCCGCGAGAGTGTCTGGTCTTCCCTTCGGCTTCACGGGCATCAGCGAGGTCTGTTTCAATCATCATATCGAACCGCCAAAATAAGCGCCAGAGCTCTCCTTACAAAATCAAGATGATTCACTACTTCTTTTCGCATGCGTTCTTTGCGAGCATCTGGCAGGTGTACGGCCTACGGATGCCAAAACCTACAAGCTTACGGGAGCCATATAAAAAAACACGAGCATATTTGTTGTGTTTTTTACTTTTAAATGGGGAAGCGTTAACGCTAAGCTAGCACTGGATGGCGGCTTAGTTGCCGCCGAGCCTGGCGCAAGTGGAAGCCACCGGAAGTTCGATGCTTGTCCCGGAAGTCGGGCGTGCGCTGGGCTTCCTGGTGCATTCTCAGTCGCTATTTTGGGTCCATGCTTTTTTGTGTCTTTGATTGGTGTTTAAATATTCCCGTTCAGGATTAAATCCGAGAATGAGGCATTTGAACTAGGACATATGCGCATTTAATCAACTAAGGATACTCAAGATGCTTCACATTGAACGGCTTCCCGCTGATACTTCTCGGGTCTGCCATGCGCTCTTACTGCGCAACAAGCAGGATCTCTGAGGTCTATCGAGCGAAAATCCAGCGCCCTCGGCGCTTTTCGGAACCGTTAAGCGACTCAGGATTACAAAGCCATGCCAAGCGCTCACTTCCGGGACAAGCCACTTACTTCCGGTGGCTTCATGCCTGTTTGCCTCACGCGCCATCCAGCCCCCTCTAGTGGAGATCAGCGGCAGACACTTCTGAGATGACTGGAGTACTATTAATAATAAAGTTGCTATGACATCTGCTGTGCGTGTGTGTGTGCATAGCTGAAAAATTTGGGACACCGCAGGGCCTTCCGACACGGGCTATATTGTTTTCGTTATGTGATGAAGCCGTCTTTAGGAATAAAACCTGTGTCGTTTTAGTTTTCCTACTCCGTACTCTTATCATGTGTCTACTACTTTTCCATTAGTGGTTCATGCAAAAAAAAGTCAAGGTTTGAGTATCGATTTACTAGTTCGTTTCTAGACTCTTGCTTAGCCAGCGTCCTAGGGCTAGAAACTTGGTGCAGACTTGGGAACCAGCGCTCGGTTTCAAGCAATTCCTAATCCATGCTTACTGAATACTTTTACCCCAATTTTAATTTCGACCCCAGAAGGTTCATACCATACATGTCATTATTCATACATATTAATTCTTGTAGATATAAAGACAGTCCTCTAGGGTCTACATCCATATCTCAAGGCGAGGCAAACAATTGCAAGTTCAGTCGTTTCAGTGAAAGGGAAAGAGGAAATACCACAAAACAAAATGTGTACATTCAAATCTCATCCAGAGAACAATGTAAAAACAAGCGAATGCAAGATTAATATCTCCGCGGACAAAATATCACTACAAGCACAGATGACGTTAGCTGGGAACAAGATCCAAAGTCGCACATTTTATTTGCCGCGGAACTGCCAGCCAAGTAGAAGGCCACGGCAGGAGTGTTCCCTACAAGTAGGAACAAATTCGAAGTACATAACAGTGGATCACAGAATGAAAAGGAGTATGAAATGACATCGACACACACCATGTATATCAGTCAAAGCGTTTTCTTAACACTTCATGAATAGGTAGCTTTACTTTCGACATGTACAATCACTTTTACATTTCACCAAATACATTTTCTAAAGCCCTCCACACCTTCTAATGCTGTGACTGATACGGTACACCATGCGAAGTCTGAATAAATTGTACAAACCGCAAAGCGATTCCAACATCGAGCTCTTTGATGGGACAGGTCTACAATGGTCCGA
The DNA here is from genome assembly GCA_037355805.1 of Ixodes ricinus. Taxonomy (NCBI): domain Eukaryota; kingdom Metazoa; phylum Arthropoda; class Arachnida; order Ixodida; family Ixodidae; genus Ixodes; species Ixodes ricinus. Next base: position 27,174 of record JAZHYW010048917.1, on the reverse strand, counting down.
AACTCTCGAGATGCATACCCAGATGAGTGATGCACGAGTGTATTTAGATGCTGTCAAAAGTTTGACTGCCTTGTTTGACATAATGAAGCCGCTAGCCTGTGCGCAACATGTCGGACACTAAACTTGAAGTCCTAGAGATGCCACGGATGTGCGTTCTGCAGAGCTAAACAGCCGCCCCACGATCTCAGTACCACATTGAAACCATGGGATTCGCAAGAAGGGCGGAATAGTAGAGGAGCAGGTATATGGACGGGTGTTTCTGAGCTCAATCCTTCTGCTCCTCGACTCACCTCTTCAACTGGCTCTGACGGGGCCAACCACACCTCTGATGATCATCTTCATCCGAGTTCCTCAAGAAGGTACCAAGATTTTCGCCAGTGGGCCCGGAATTTCTCCTCAAGCCTATGGATCTTTGCCATCGAGGACGCGGCGGCGGGGCTAAGTACGAAAATGGCTGACTGTTGTGACACAAGCAATTGGAAATGTTGGATCGCAAGGTGGGAGCGCTACCGCATCGTATCAGGACTACTCACCTGCGCAGCGCGGGAACACTGGTGAGCACCTTTCAGGCCCTGCAATCGCCTTTAAGCGTCTACCTTTTTTTTGCGGTTTCCACGTCTCTCTGTAGTTCGGGCGAGTCAGCGGGCACTGGAAGAGAGTAGCCTCAATATCAAGAGCGTCCTATTTTAACCGGACGACGCTGAAACCTCCTCCACCGACGGGGGCGACCTGCGGTACCCAAAGCGCGCAAAATGTGACGTCTTGGTCCTGGCAGTACTACTGGTCAGACCTCTAAAAGCCCTGGATCGAAATACAAAATATAAGTGGCGCGAATCGTTTCAATGATTGTAAAAATAGTTTTTATTCAGTATTTTAGATCAGAAAGAAAGTAGAATGCAGTTTATAAGGTACGGAAACAAGAAATGACTCGTCGACATACCGCCACAAGCGGTGGAAAGGTGGGCGCATACTAGAAAGGAGTAGCGGGATCAGGCGCGACACGGAAGGTCCCGATGCACACGGCGGCGCTGTCGTCCGGCAGGATGATCGAGCCGGCTCCGGAGCGTTCTGAGGCGCGTTCGGCGAAAAGCTTTGTCTCGGGCTGTTGGTTTCGTGGTATGGCAGCGCGCGGTGGCTCCCATTCTGAACTGATCTTTACCCTGTGTTTGCTGCCGTTTGTGGCCAATGAAGTGTCAAGCCAGGAAATTAGTGTTTAATCTGTACGGCAAATGCAATGAGAGCCGCTCCGGCTGCACGCCGCATACAACTCTATCTGCAACATGCTTTAGTGGACGTTCTCTCGCGCCGCCGAGCGCGGAAAGCGGCCCGGCCGTGAGCGCTCGCGATGAGCTCTCAGTTCCGGCCACTAAGCAACCAAGGACGTCATGAGGGAGCGTTATTTTTTGCTTGTTTTTGTAATCTTAATTTTGCCTATATAAGTTTTAGAGACAAAGCGAATTCTCGATGAAAAGAAAATTTCACTGAATTACTACGTTCAAGTGCGCTCAGGTCTCGGTGCGCCAAATTCAAAAATCAGTGAAGTTCACGCGGGGCCCCTTAACGCGATAGGAGAAGCCAAGACGAACGCTATTAACAGACACCTGGCGGCCGATCCTCCTCTCAATACTCTCACGAATACTACACTCTGAAAAAGCGATTCAATCGTCCAATGCAAGTGGCTAAACCCGGAAGCGTGTGCGATCACCGAACTCTATTTAGTTTTATTCTCCAAGTTTTTGACAAGAAAGACTTGTCAACCTTCACATTTTGTTGCCGTGTTTCATTGTTGGAGTTCAGGAACTAGCTGCAACTGTGAATTGTTCCATGGGCTAGTTCAACTAATTGGCAACTGGGACCAGTTGATTCTCAGTTGAAAATGTTCTGCCTAGGGCCCTTGAACACGAACATTACTCGATCCGATCTCAGTTGGCAAACTAGAGCTGATCCCTCATCGTACACGTCAGCCGGGCTAACACAGCTTTGTTCGAAGCGCCAACCTTCTTGCTGCGGCGATTTCTTGCAGCAGCAGTTCTGGAAGAACACCTGGCCGCAACGGGCAAGAAGAACTGACGCTTCGAACGGCATTTCTGGATCTGGCGGGATTATCGGCAGGAAACCGACGTGTGCTCGGCGCGTGTGCTTAGAAGGGATCAGCGCCTGCGTGGAGTTTGACTAAGCCAGTTGATCAAGTAACGTCGCCCTGGACGGCTGTCCGTGGTACTCGGCCCCCGGCCAGGCGCCTCTAAGGCGCAATGGCAGAAACACCCCACGAGGGCATGGACCAGGACCCTAGGGACTAGCCAGTCCGAGATCGCGAGCGCCCAGGAGATACGTCGGAACTCGAGGATCCCGAACCCATACACCGGGAGAAAGGTCTGGAAACTTCCAGAACTGCTCCATCGTTGACCAGGACGAGGAAACAACCTTCCACGGAAGGCGGAGGGACAAAAGGGGATCGGCACGAAATCTCCCAAACCCGACAAAGTTCCCGAAGCTTCGAGAGCGCGTGGAGCAACATGGCGGCCGACACTGGTAAAGGCGGGAAAAGCCGGAAATCCCCGTCGGCTCCCCCCAAGAACCCGGAAAAAAATGGCAGTGCCCAGATCAAACGACAGCTGGTGGCCGAAAGACCCTCACTTCCCAGGGATCACTACAAGGTTGTTAGTAGGCCCATCGATCAGCTCCACTCGCCGAAAAATACCCCTAAGAGATGTTGAAAGAACCACGGCGTGCGGCCTCAAGGAGCAGGAGGGGGAGATTTGACAATCCGGATCCGCAAGGACCAGAACCTGATGACCTTCGGTACACCCGACGTCGGCACGGCGGAAAGAATGGCCCGAGTGAAGCACCCAAGTCTGAACGGACAGGACTACGATACTGGAGCCTACATTGCCGCTCCGGACGACTCCTGCAGGGGTGTCACAACCAAGATGGGATCGGGTTCAGCACCGAATATCTAACCGAGAAAATCAGACCGATGGGACCCGAAGGCCCCAGAGTTCTCAACGCACGCATGATGGGCAAGTCTGATGCGGCGCTCATCACATTCCAAGAAATCCAGGGTTCCACGCTTCGTACGCTTCAGAAATGGTGGAATGCCGGTTCAAACCTACTTTCCCAAGTAACAGGTTTTCGATGCCTGCCTTGGGCTAGGGCGCAAAGCAGACGTGTGCTTTACCCCTAGCACAGTGGTTCTCAGCCAGTGATGTTTCGCAGACCCCTTGTGTAATGGCGGAGATGATGGAGGACCTCGTTTGGGGTAAGGGGAAGGGAAAGGTACAGGTTAAATATGGTAATGATCTAATAAATGGATGTTAGTATGGGCTAGTGTGAAGTAGACTTCTCTCATTGACATACATACGAGAAAACTTCCCGAAAATTAAAACGTTTCTTCTCAAAAAAAAGAAAAAAGACTTTTATTACCGTGCTTGACCTGGCGAAGCAGGGCTCGCGGACCCCATTTGAGAACCACTGCCCCTAGCAGAACAAGTGCACTGCATGCGGCCTCCTCGAGCGAGACATGCACCAGCCACGTGCTCCGTCCCTGCGCTGCAAGGAACGACATCCATCCAAAGATCCCAAGTTCCCGGCTGAGAAAGCGTGAACCGTACAGGGCCGGCTCCAGGGCCAGCCCGGCACGTAGCCACGGATTTTGATTCGGGGGTGGGGGGGGGTGTCTCGCCCATGACAAAATGCTGCATGAGGGGAGGGGGTAGAGAGGCCCCAGAAGAATGGAAGATTTAAAAAAGAAGGACCCCCCCCCCCTCCTTTCTGGATACGTGCCTGGGACCAGCAGAGGGCCGAACAGCTACAGAGACCGAGAACAGTGCAGGGGGACCAAGGAACAGAAGAGTGACAAACAATACCAACGCCAGACAACCGCTGCAGCAATGGCAGCGGCAACTTTCACCGCCAACAAGGACCCTCGCTGTTCCACCGGCCGGCGCTTGAAGTCAGGGGAATCTCTACAACAAACCCTTTCACTCTTCTGGCCATGGAGCGCGCAGGTCCGGAGAGCTACGCAGCAGCCCTCACACAACACCGGGATGGAATCCGGGGACCAGCATTTCTACCACCCGGAGCGACAATGGGAATACCCGTACCGAGCGAGTATGGACCGGCACCGGAGGCATCGGGAAAAATAGAGAAAACGCAAAAAATAAAACCAAACGGACGACACGAGATTCGCAGAACCGGACCGAAGTCCAGATCCCCGTGGTAACAGGTAGTCCAGCTCCGGAGAGCAGGTGAGTCAGAGCAGGACAGTCTCCGCAATCCTTTATCACCCCACCCCATGCTATACACAATTCACATAAACAGGTGACACCCTGAGCGCGCCCGATTCCGCGAAAACGGTCACAACAGGGAGACTGGCCGTAAACTACCCTCCAGCCAAAAGAGCCTTACTCGAACACCAGACCAACAGATCCCAAAACAGGCACTGACTTCGTAACGCGTGAGGAGTTCTACAGATAGACAAGCTCACGCACCAAATTACAAACAGCTAAATTCGAACTAATACAAGCATCCTATCTGGTTCCTCAGACAGGCACGTATCCAGGGTGGCGGGGGGGGGGGGGGGAGAAAGGGAGCATGGGCCCCCCCCCCCGAAATGCTTCCGTTGCGTCGGGGCCTCCTCTCCCGGCCCCTCTCTCATACAGCATTTTACCGCGGACCCCGGGCCCCCCCGAAACAAAATCCCTGGCTGACGTGCCTGATCTCAAAGAGACGGGTCTAATCCAACGAGGCTCACGACCTCCTCCTTAAACCTAACCGGGAACCCGATAATCTTGCAAGTTGTCGCAGGCCCAAACGCGCAGCCTGAACGTGACCCTGGGGCCATACAGCGTAGCTTGCTGCTCCCATGATAGGAACGGGGGGGGAGGCAGTGTGATGGCCACATGCATATGACCGGAATCCAACACCGAGCGCAAGGCGGAGGTCTCCGGTCTCGTGTTGCAGTGGAACTGCACAGGCTACCGCCGTAAACCCGGTGGAGCACTTAGCGCAATTCTTTAAGCGAGCGCGAGACCGCAAGCTCTGTCGTCAACAAAGAAACAGGCTACGTAACCTCGCCTTGCTGTCATTACGTAGCCTTCTACCACGAAGCGGAAGATGCGGAAGTTGACGAGGAGTCCGAGACTCGAGGAGATCGACACACTGATAGCCAACAACGTTCCGGTAGCGGGAGCGTCTTTCCCTGAACTCTTGGCCAGGGTGTTCGATGAGGCTTTCGGGACGCACTCCATCACTCTGCCCGAGGAAAGGAACAACCTACTCCTAGATCGCAGACTTCACCGCGCCGCGCGGGGTCTCCTGCAGCCACCAGCGAGACGCCCAGCGGCAGGGAAGAGCTGATGGTCGTCTTAGAAGGCCTCGGACCAATCGACCCCAACGAACCGCGACAGCCCGACACAGATGGGCAATGAGTGTCTCCTGATATCTCTAGCCAAAACGCGAGGGAAACTAGCACATGGGCCAGCCTGAGAGGTGCTTGGGATCACGAGTCCAGTACACCCGCATTGAGCCGAGAGTGAACGTGACCCTTTGTTTGCAGCAGGGTTATCAGGGTGCGGAACAGCGAGAATAGTGCCAGCGCCCCTAACGCGAAATATGAGCATGCTTTCTCCTGTGACGGGAGAGGGCCGTTAGGAAAAGAAAGCGAGGAGTGTGCCACCGTGAGGCACACTCTTCGTTCTTTTCAGCCAAAACAAGATTTACTCGTTACTTTTATCATCCACCACCAAAGCAGGGTGACACGTCCCCTGTGGCATCAGGCACCCACCACGGCAGCATAATTTTGCCGCCTTGATATATGTGGCCTATCCACTTCACCATGAGATGCATGTAGGAAACGGGGACCCTGCTGGAGTTTTTCTGAGTGTCGCTGTAGGCACTCCACGTAAGCAAAAGTTCGCCGACTATACGCTGTCGGTGCACTCTTGAGAAAATTAAACTCAACAAATAGTGCTTCAGTGCAGCGGTTCACTCTATAAGAGAGTGGCTACCGTTTCAGCCACACCCAAAAGACGGCCTAGGTCTTGTCCTCTCAAAGCGTTTCTCGCCCAGCACGTGGGTGTTCCCGCATACCTGGACCAGGAGCGGCCAGATGATTGCCTTCTGTCCCGGCGGGGGACTTGCCCACTCCTCCCTAGTAGAGCCAAACTAAATGCGCTGCAGCTTAAGAGTATCAGCACTCTGTTTCCCGATATTGTTGTTGGGCGCCGCCATTTTGGTGCTTAGTACGGAGCAGACGCAGCTGCCGATCGTCATGATTCAAACGTGCGACTTCCCTCAGCCGTAGATTCGGTGGTAGAGGCTCATGTAATGCTGCTTTGCTCTGCCGCGAACTGTTTAAACATTTATATACGGGGGAAAAAAACGTTTCCAGTGATTTCAGATAAAGCTGACAGATAACTGGCAGCAATCATGAATTTAAGCGCCAAGATGAGGTAAGTCGCCGTTGGCCAGCGTAGCTCCAAGGGGCACTGACACATCAAAAAATGATATTTTTAATTACCATCACGAAACGATTGAAAACGATGCCGGGACGTACCCTCAAAATTCGAAGCTTGCGAATTCAGTATTCGTGCAGATTAAAGCCACAATTTCCAGCCGCCGAATTTGAAGTTGCCCGGCGCGATCCGCGCCAGTGCAGTGAGTCAAATTTTGCGGTCTCCTGCAACTCGACTTTCTTTTTCGGATCTCCGCTCCACGCCTGCGAAGCAAAGCGCCGCCGCCACCGCGACCCGAAGCGAGGAGGGAGGAGTGAGCAGGCATGGACAGAAAGGGAGCCGGCGCTGGGAAATAGCCGGTTTCTTCCCCGACTCGCCGATCTGCTCGAGCGCCGCCGAAGTTTTCCTGAAGGAGGACACAAGTCCACGAAGCGACATCACACTGAACTCTCTGATTTTTGGTATTTGAGTGAAGCAGGGGCCGTAGTGCGTTCGCAAATTGTGTTAAAAAACATGTTTTACGATTGCCGTACATTAAACGTTATAGAAATGTCGTCTACAAAGCTTCTAAATTTCCTGATTTTTGACGTCACCGATTCAAAGGAGGGAGGCGGCCATTTCGAGGGTAGTCGCCGCGCTAGAGGCACTCGACACCCGCAAGGTTGTATTTTTTAATTTTCTAAAACGATGCAAATTGTGGTCATCGACACGCACATAAAAAAAAACGCATCGCAAAAAAAAAAGAACTTTCCCACGCGCGCGCGTTTTTTTATTTTTGGCGTTTTCCTCTCCTGCTCTTCGCCTCCTCGCTTCTTTTGATTCGTGACGTCAAAAATCATGAAATTTAGAAGCCGGTTCTTTCGTTCCTGAGCGCGTGAAAGCTGCGCCTTCTGCGTTAGCTCTTGGCATTGACAGTGCTGCGGCGGCATTTTGTTTTCGGCGATATCTTCGTGTTTTCACTGTGAGCGCGTGCTGTCAGCGTCGGTATACTGAAACGGATGACATCACCGTGCATATAAATGACACTGAGTACTCTGCCTTCCTCCGCCAGCTTCCGGGCTGGAGTGTGTCAAGTGGAACGCCGAGTTCATGCTCTTACCTTCGGGGCAGCCCCAAAGCTCCGTTGGCATGCTGGTCGGCACTGGCGGCGAAGTGCTGCATCGTATACTGCCTTCATGCCACGGCGTAGTGCTTGATGAACAGTCGGATGGTTCCAGCCTGCGCCTGAGGAAAACACTGGATCGTGCACGTGCGTCTCACAAAAACAAAAAAAAAAAACAATGCCCTTGGTAAGGACATCCTTCAGGAAGGAGAGCGCCTTAGTAAGCGCTCGCTCGGCATCAGTGAAGATTCGCGGACTAAAGAATCAGGCGTTTGCATATAATACGCGTATTTAAGTAACACAGGTAGATGTACAGCAAATGAAGAACACAGTGCACGTTCCGGTTCACCTTTGTCAATTTAGATGCGGTCTTTCAGTCTTCCTCTTCACCCGTTCAATGCACCTTCAGGCTACCTTTGTTTGGGAAGTGTAGTCGTTGCCTGCTCGTCCAGCGGCCGGAACTTCCGTGAAGCTGAGCATACGAGCGCAGCTAAAAGCTGGTGATAAACCAGATTCCTTGCACAGAGTACTTCCTGCCAAGCACCCTGAAGCTCCCACCTAGTAGCCATCACCCCAGTTGCTGTCGAGAATGAAGGAGGTCAACACTCTGTTTCACCTTACGATAGACCGCAGCGGACGCTACGGGCCATTCCAGCCAATCCAGGCCACTTTTCAGTGTCACGCGACACATCAAGTTGCATTGGATTGACCCGGGCGGTTCGTAACGTCCGCTGAGGTGCATTCATTCTAAGCTGAACGGAGTGTAGACTGACGAGGTCCTGTTGCTCCAGGGCCTCCCGTGGCGATGGCGCGTATCAGGGCGACGTCACGCCACCGGGGCAGCCGCCAGAGTCGTCGGAGTCGATGCCATGCACGACGACGGGCACAGAGCCCATGCCGTCGGCGTACGTGTTGCGCATGCGCGCCAACAGTTCCCGCGGTCCGGCGAAGGCCACTGGTATTCTTTGTCGTAGTCGGCGAAGGTCCCCAGGCGACACTCGACGCCAGGGTGCCTGGACGTCCAGGTACAGTCGCACACCCGGCTGTACGTGGTGCGGCCGGGGTGTCCAGACGTCGGGTCAGTGGCCGCCGACAGCGCCCGTTGGGCTCGAACTTGTCCACCTGACCTGTGAAGAAGCCGCCGGAGAGACGTATACGGTTACGCCGGCCGTAGTCTGTGCTGCTGTGCGGACAGCGGACTGCAAGACGAGAGAAGGAAACAGGCATGCATAAGCCGACGCGCTGTTTACAAACGAAGCCCACGTGCCGAGGCAGCTCCACCGCCTTGTAGGTGGTGTTGTCGCATCTTGCAGCTGGCCATCTCTACCACTGATACCGTCTGTAAGGGCAGCAACGTCACAATGGTAGATACTTAATTATTTGAAAGTTAGGTTCTAAATGAAATCGGAGTTGCAATGTATATACAACGGTATATACAGTCAAACCCGTTTATGACGAACAGCAGGAAACGCTACGATCAGTTCGATATAGCGAGTAGTTTGATATAGCAAAAACACATTTACAACGAACTTCCACGATGAATTCGTTGTAAGGCGAGAGCTTCTCTTTCTTTCTCATCTCTTCACTTCCACCTTGTAACAACGCGCCGAAAAGATTTTTTTTTTTTTTTTTTGCATGCGTGCAAAGTGTTTTTTTAGCTTATCTCGTCTTCTGAACCGCTTCTTTTCGCTCAATTTTGTTCGCAACTTGAGCTTTTAAAATGTTCTTTCTTTGCTACTTCTTTTTTTGGGCGAAGGGACAGGCTAGAAGACAATTGTTTGCGCGTTTTCGCAAGCCTTCCCGGTGGGAAAAAGTTCGATATAGCCAATATGTTGTTCGTTATAAAACATACTTTTTACATGCATTTTTATTTAAATTTTTTGTGAGTTCGTTATCGACAATAATTCGCTGTACGTGGTATTTCGCCATTTAGGTCGAAGCTGAAGTTTTGCAATAATTCCTGGGTTTTAATTTTCGCGACGCGGTGGGATCTCAATATAGATTCGAATGTGTTTACATTTTACTGGAATTGTTCGCGGGACCTATTTTTCGCGAATTGTAAGTGATTCGCGAATTTCGCGAAAATTAGGTCAACACGAAAATTAAGTCGTTTACAGTATATAAATAAATAATACAGCGGCGTGTTTTCATTAACGGCTGAACAATACCTTTATAAATTGTATGAAATGTCCTTTCGCCCATACGTTTTGTCATCTTTTTTTCGCCCTGAGGTTCAAGGTGGCGCTGCTTGCGGTAAATTATACTCTCCCCCCCATTTCCTAACACCCATCTGAGACACCCCCGGGCTGAGGCCAACATCCCCGTAGAATTCCCTGCACAGAGTACTCAAACGGATGGTGTATACTCCCCGGAGCCCTCTCAAAATTGTGTAGAGGGTGGTCCCACCTGGAACCGCAAAGGGGACCGGGACCCGGAACCCGTTATTTGTGCGCCCGTTGCGGCTCGAAAGTGTGCAGTTGTGTTTGGAAGGCGCAGCCAGCGCACCGGCGACGGGCGGAGGAAGGATCGAGGGTCGAGGGCAGGGCTGCCAACATGGAAAGTCGGAAATTTCCCTAGCGGACGCCTGAAATTTCTCTATTTCTGCCGAAATCTCTTTTGCTTGCCCAAATAATTATATAATTTTAAATATTCGTTGTTTTCTGCACCACTTAATTTTTTAGCATGAGAAATATATTATATGCAGAGCACAAGGTCGTCTGCTTCTGCACAAGAGGTTGCGATGATGTCAAAACGCCGAACACTTATTGGCCTATTGAAAAAAAAATAAAAAATAAACGATAGTGGGTAGACTTTAAAGAACCCCTGAAAAGAAAAAAATATTCTTTATTACAGTCTGGTTGGGACACGCGTGTCATGAAATAAATTTTACGTGAAAAAAATGTTTACAGCTATATTGACGGCGAGAGGTTTATTTGAAATTCTGGGCGCGAAGTCCATGACCTCACGAGTCATTCCGGAATGACCATCTTGGTCGTGAAGGTGATGCCGATCTACCTCTCCTCCACGCGCCCGAGATGCCGAGAGAGAGAAACAAGTGGAAAGGAGGTAACTGCCGCCTAAATCGCGTCTCGCGCCGTCAATATTGCTCTAAGAAGATTTTTGGACACGCCTGTCCCGATTAGACTGTTAAATATTTTTCTTCTTTTTAGTGGCTTTTTAAGGCATCTAGCGTTGAGGTCTACCCACTTTCCTTTCAACCAAAGCCAATCAGAGCTCGGCGTCATTCTGACGTCACTAAAAATGAATCTCCCGACTTGCTCTACGCATAGCCTTTACGCCTCGCGTGCGTTTCGCGATAAATTAGTTTATTGGGCCAAAACCGTGGCCAAAGCAAATCTTGCGAGAAGAAGTGTTACCGGGAGATTCAAACTGATGAATGAAGCCCTATCCTCGCTTTAGATGTTATGCACGTCATCAGAACACGATACTGCTTTAATAACTTCATTATCGCTTTTTATAGTTGGTCCAAAACAAAACGCGTAACACAAGCGAAAGTTCTCAAACTCAAACACACGGAACACGACGGCTCTTCACGAAATATTGTTAGTCATGGTAAGTTTATATCTCCAGACATTACACTATTTCTGCTTGTACTAAAGCTTTTCTTCTTTCAAGAAGCCACAGCGGCGCTCTCAGAATCTTCGACTCTGGCTGGTACCTCCCTCCATAGCTTTCAGGAGGCTATGAAAACTTATTTTGACGAAAAAAAGTTGGATGGATGGATGGATGCTAACGGCTGTACCCGCTATAACGGGCGGTATCTTGCGCCACCTAGCCTAGTACTCCTCAGTGTTGCCAGATGGCTCGCATTTGACAAGCAGCACGCCCCGCTGTCCTCCTCGCAGTGGCCGGCCGGGCAGCGCGACATAATGGACCTTTTCCGAGAAGCGTTCTGCGCACGCGCGAGCGCCCGATGCCAAGCGGCGGAAGTTGAAACCAAAAATCGAGGAAATTATGAAGGAGGCTGTAGATCAGCGAGTAGCAACGTAATTGCAGCATACATATAATTGTGTTATGCAAAAAAAGAAAGCGGACGGAAAGAATAACACGACGTTTAAGTGGACGCCACGGATGCCCCACTTGGACGGCGCGTTGGGCACGCCCCGCTGCTCAGAGAACGAAGAAACTGGTAGCGTAGCTCCCATTATCGATTGGTAGCGCAGGTAGGTCCCTTCCTCGATTTTTAGTTCGTGCACGCCACCGCCTGGTGCCGTCGGCATGTGAAAAAGGTCCATTGAAAGCAGAGCGTAGAACACGTGATACAGTAGTGCACATGGAGAGGGACAGAAATCCCCCCCCCCCACACACACACACACACACCCACACTGGCCACGCCTGACGCGTGACCCGAGAGAAGGGGTAGAGAGCGGCAGGCGCGCGCGCGCCATCATCTCCCTTTTATTGGCCCACGGGCAGCAGCGCCAGGAGACGGCTTCTCTGTGGGGTGGCGTTCCTGGAACTATATGACGCGTCGCAGCCATTGGGACTTAAGGTGCCGTTTCGCCCAGCCAATGGGAAAATGAGAATTTATGCCTCGTTTATTTGCGGTTACAGACGCCGCCGGCTTCGCTCCATTGGACAGTTAATGCTTTTGCATTAATAACCTATACGCACAAATTTTCGTGGAACATACCGCCTCAGCTGAAGGGACATCTACGGGCTCCTGCCGCATGACGATGTCATGTGCGCAAGAAGCGAATGCACGGGCTCGGAGTCCGGTAGAGTAAATATGTTTAATAAATATGTTAAGCCCCTTCATGTTTCAAAAGTAGTGCAATGCGTGCGTCGATGCACGAGGCGCGTGCAACGATGCAGCCCTTGGGAAGATCATGGCGGCACAGCGCAGCACTGAGCTAGATTTCGGATACCATGTTCATTCCAGAAGTGGCGCGCGGCACGTGTGTCTCTGAGCGTTTCCATAACAATGAATGGCTACTACTTTTCCCAGAATAAAGGTGCTTTATGAATATGCAGCCCCCGCGCCGCCATCTCCAGGCGCATATGCGGAATAGATCTTGCTAAATCACCCCAGCATCAAGGAGGATGCTGATCATGTATAGTGCACGCGACATACGCGCTCGCCTTCCCTGTATATAAGAGATTCCAATTGAATAAACAAGATAAGGCGTTGATGAACGCTCGTGCGAGATGCCATTTTTTTTATCAGGCATTCGTTTTCGAAGAGTTACTGGTGCAGACGCGCAGCACTGTCCAGCGCGTGTAGTGACACTCGCTGCATGCTCCTTGGTGCTTGGGTAATTTAGCGAAAGGTCTACTGGCCATTTCCAAAAAAGGCTTCCTGGCCAGTTCCATTTTCATTGTAGTGTAGGTGCGTGACTTGCTCGCTTTCCGAAGCGACGAACATGATCGTGCTGGGCTGAGCAGATACGCACGCTGGGCTGAGTGACTCGTAAAATCGGAATGGTTCGCCGAGTCGCTCGAGAGAGTCGCGTGAACTGCCCGTGCCGAAGAGCACGCGAACTCGGCCGCTGTCCAGGGCCTCTAAACTGGTCAAACACAAAGTTCGGGCCGAAGTTCACGGAGCGCACCGATTGAGTATCACCGCGATGACTTCGCGCTTTTGGTGCCAACGTCCTATCGGCGCGCTCGCGAACTTTGGCTCCAACTTTGTGTTGGACGAGTTTAGGGACCCCAGAGCGACGAGCGAAGATTGTGGAATCAAAGCCGCCGGAGCGGCGTCTGTCGCCGTTTCAATCAGACAGGAGCGCATCGCGTTAAAACGAGCAAGCCAGCAGATAAGAGAGGACACGCGTGCGCTCTGCGCGGTTCTCGTCGATGTTATCTGTGTGACGTCACTCCCGTGACCAAGTTTTCGCGACATCGACCTCCCTGCTCCGCACCCCGTTCCAAGCGCGGAGAAAGACGTAGTTCTACGTCAAAAATAATCCCAGGATCACTCTCGCATGAACTGTGCGTGACTAGAGTAAGCCTATGATAGTCAAGCGCAAGGACGACGGGCGCCATATGCGGAGGGCAAGTTCGTCTGCTTCTTTTGCAGTGGATTGTGGTGACGTCAGAGACGCCGAGCTCTGATTGGCTGGGAATGGAGGATAGTGGGTAGACGTCAAAGCAAGCTGCCTTGAGGTCTACCCACTATCCTTCAATCAGAGCCAATCAGAGCTCGGCGTCTTTCTGACGTCACCGAAACTCTTGCGCAAGAAGCAAACGACTTGCTCTCCGTATACACTTTTGACGCTGCTTGATTGACTCTATTTTATCGTGTCTTTGCTGCGGTCGGACTTAAGGTGAAATGCATCGTTGGATGGCATGCGTGAACGTAGGGTCACAAGATACACGAGATACAGAAAGAACAGTCCGCCATGTTTGTTTGAAGCACCTGACAGTGCACCATAGAACGTTCTGGTCCGAAACCGGGGGAACTCGAAGTTGGTTCCACGCCTCTTAACTGTTTGACAAAATCGAGAGTTATAGCTTGATGAAATTGTGGAAACACACAGTCAGCAGAAAAAGGGCAGGCGGTGTGATGTCGCTCACAATATTCACGACTGTACCTGGATGCTGTAGGCCAGCTTGTCATGGTAGATGCCGGACAAGTTGGCGCGGATGGCCATAAATGCCGCGTGCGCGTCTGCCCTGTCTCCCGTGCAGGCCAGTGAGTTGTCCGGCCGGAGGGTGTGTGTCTTCACGATGACCAGCTTGAGCATGTCCATGATCTGGTTCAGGTTGTACAGGTCCACCAGGTCAGGCGACGGCGGCACGCTCAGCATCACGTTGCTCTTTTTCATGGTCATGGTTTGGAGATCCACGATGAAGTCCTTGAGGCTGGCCGCATCGTGAGGGTCTCCGCAGCGCGCGCCGGGATGGTCCCAGTCCAGGTGCACGCCCTGCGCAGGACGCGTTTAATGGTGTACGGCTGCCACGACTTCGCACTAGACGATATGCCGGGGGTTTTAGCGAATACTTTCAGAAATCTCTAAAAATAGGGTAATTAAAAGAAAAAAAAAACTCTTTACGGGAACTAACTTCCAGCCACAGCGGGCGCTGGGGAATGCATAAATCATGCCAATTAGTAAGATAATTTTCTTAACCGACTAATTAACTTTTTACGTAGTGAAAACAAACGTACGGTTACAGTTAGAAACTTGCTGAGCGTCAGTTTTATGAAGACGTGAAGCGCGTTGGACTGAGTGCGGCGTTGCGCTAAAGTTACGTGTTGCAGGCGCGACGTCGGCGATTCGAAAAAGCGGATGGTATTCTAGTCATTCGCCTTTCCGCGTCGCCAGTCTTGCGCCTGCTGCACGAGCAGTAACTGTAACGCACACCCACGTGCTTCAGGTTGTTTTAAAATGAATGATCGCATTTGCATCCCGGATGACACACGCCATGGTAGCCTGGCTCAACGTTACTCGATCCACTCAGTTGGCAAACTCCCACGGAGAGCGTGCTCCCCTCTAAGACGCGCGATGACACACGTCAGTTTCCGCTGACAACCCCTAGATTCGAAAATGCTGTTTGAAGCTTCATCCTTCTTGCTGGCTGAGGCAGTGTTTCGAACTGCCCTTGCAAGACGCGCCGCAGCGAGCAAGAAGGTTGTCGCTTCGAATAGCTTAGCCCGGCTGAGGGGTACGACAAGGGATCGCTCTCCGTGGGAGTTTGCCAACTGAGTTGATCGGGTAACGTTGGCCTGGCCTTCCTCGTCACGCGCACTTCCAACAGATAAGTAAATAATGCACAGAGATACCGTAAGGCCCCTTAAGATACCGTTGTTTGAAGCGCCATCCTAGAGGCTACGCCTCAAAACAGTCTATTCCATATAGAAGAGATCCGCAAAGTTTTCAGGCCCGCGACTTTTAAATACCCGAAAGTCGTCCGGCGGAGTCAATCAGAATCGGAATCGGAGTGAAGAAAAGGGGGTTGGAGAGGGGGAAAAATTGCCGTCTCGCGATTTCTTAACCGTCGCAACCCTCCGGGGTTCGCGACCTATTGCGCTTACCTGTCGCTGTGTTTCAAAACTGTTGTACTCCATATAGTACACTGTAACTAAAAGAAGGGTGAGCTCACAGGTGAGCTAGTGAAACGTTGGCATAACTTAGCCCGACACAGGAAACGAAAGGAAAGACAGCGCAGTCTCGAAGACGTTGTGTGTTGTCCCTTCCTTTTGTGTGCGTCTTTCTTTTCCTTCCCTGTCCCAGAATAAGTTATGTCAACAGTCCACCATTGTTATCATGATAGCCGTCCCCCAAACAGTGGTGCATCGAACGACGTTCCTGGAAAAGACGGGGTTACTGTTCGGGGAAGCAGCGGCTAGCTAGGGATAGTTCCGTAACTGAGTTGATCCAGTAACGTTACAAAGAACGTTGGTCTCACTTACACTGATGATGTGTGAGTTAGTATAGTTCACGATGAAGGCAGCGAGACGTTTGCGACTTGCTGGGTCTCTGAGTGCTTTCGAGATGTTGGCAGAGTCCGCGCGGTCGCCGCCCACGGTCATGTAGATGGGCACCTTCCGTCTGCGGTGGACCAGCCTACCGGCTTGATTCATGTTGACCAGCTCCCCCAGGTACGCGGCGTCCAGCTTGCCTCTCTTCGCCACCAGCCTGTCATCGACGACGGCGAACGAGGAGGCGATGAGCTTGGAGCAGTAGGGCAGAGGCAGGTAAATCGGGCTGTACGGCGGCCTCTTGATGTGGTATCTGGGCGGGCCAGAAAGGTCCACGCGTTCGATTCAGGACGTTTATTTTCACGGCTTTGAACTGTTGCGCAAGTATCTCAAGAACGATACTGTTCAGAGTCGAGTCTAAAGAATAGACCGTTTTGAAATGTACGCGTCATCTAGTAGCTTCTGTGCCAATTATCCGAATCAATCATTGTTTGGGCATCCACTCTATAGGTATGCGCATGCTCAGTGTGGAACAGTAAACAACCGCGTCTTTATGGCGTTGCCGTGGCAACGAGACTTTCTGCCCCATATTTATACATGGCGGCAATGGCATACACAGAGTCGGTGTCAAACAGATGACAATTCGGAGTCCAACAGTTGCCTGGCCAGCAGGAAGTCGGCGTGTGGCGGACGCTCTAGACAACGCGCTGCAGACGTCGTCTAGAACGAGCCGTAATAGCGCGTCTTTGGAAAGCGCATCCATCAGGAGCCGTACGCACGAACGCTGAGAATGGCACCGGGTTGAGAGTGCCGTATACGTAAAAGCTGCGTGTGCGCATCGAAACTTTCTTTTTGGGACGCCGATGTCGTATTGAAAGCCAGCTGTGACAGCGGGCAGACGAAGCAGACCACAGGCATGGAGCAGAAGTAACCTAACAGCCGACAACCCGCCCGAGCTACTCAGGACTGCAACGACGTCATTCGAGCCAAACTGGCACCCCCTTTTTCCTTCGGGTCTTCCCTATATCTTTATGAACTGTTTTTTTGTGCTAAAAGCTGCACGCTCTAGTTTAACGAAAATCCGTTACATTCATGCATGGCCCATACCAGGTTATAGTTAAACATATACGTGGTGATCATCGCGACTTTGGTTGTGGCGGCGCCGAATGCGTCGTGACTGTAAGGAGTAGAAGACGACGACCAAGCGTGCACGTGCCTAACTTGAAATGCGATGGTGCAAAAAAAAAAAGGAAGAATTCGATGAAAGGTTGGGTGTGAACCCACAGCCCTTCACCGACGTCTTAGGAGCCGGGAAGACCCGCACCTTCGCGGCGCGAGGTCTTGGACGCGCGAAGACGCCAGCGCCGACCACAGGGGCCCAGAAGACCCGCACCTTCGCGCGAAGTCTTGGTTGCGCGAAGACGCCAGCGCCGACCACAGGGGCCCAGAAGACCCGCACCTTCGCGCGAAGTCTTGGTCGCGCGAAGACGCCAGCGCCGACCACAGGGGCCCAGAAGACCCGCACCTTCGCGCGAAGTCTTCGTCGCGCGAAGACGCCAGCGCCGACCACAGGAGCCCAGAAGACCCGAACCTTCGCGCGAAGTCTTGGATGCGCGAAGACGCCAGCACCGACCACAGGGCCCAGGAGACCCGCACCTTCGCGCGAAGTCTTCGTCGCGCGAAGACGCCAGCGCCGACCACAGGAGCCCAGAAGACCCGTACCTTCGCGCGAAGTCTTGGACGCGCGAAGACGCCAGCGCCGACCACAGGGGCCCAGAAGACCCGCACCCTCGCGCGAAGTCTTGGACGCGCGAAGACGCCAGCGCCGACCACAGGGCCCAGAAGACCCGCACCTTCGCGCGAAGTCTTGGTTGCGCGAAGACGCCAGCGCCGACCACAGGGGCCCAGAAGACCCGCACCTTCGCGCGAAGTCTTGGTTGCGCGAAGACGCCAGCGCCGACCACAGGGGCCCAGAAGACCCGCACCCTCGCGCGAGGTCTTGGACGCGCGAAGACGCCAGCGCCGACCACAGGGACCCAGAAGACCCGCACCTTCGCGCGAAGTCTTGGTTGCGCGAAGACGCCAGCGCCGACCACAGGGGCCCAGAAGACCCGCACCTTCGCGCGAAGTCTTGGTCGCGCGAAGACGCCAGCGCCGACCACAGGGGCCCAGAAGACCCGCACCTTCGCGCGAAGTCTTCGTCGCGCGAAGACGCCAGCGCCGACCACAGGGGCCCAGAAGACCCGCACCTTCGCGCGAAGTCTTCGTCGCGCGAAGACGCCAGCGCCGACCACAGGGGCCCAGAAGACCCGCACCTTCGCGCGAAGTCTTCGTCGCGCGAAGACGCCAGCGCCGACCACAGGAGCCCAGAAGACCCGTACCTTCGCGCGAAGTCTTGGACGCGCGAAGACGCCAGCGCCGACCACAGGGGCCCAGAAGACCCGCACCCTCGCGCGAAGTCTTGGACGCGCGAAGACGCCAGCGCCGACCACAGGGGCCCAGAAGACCCGCACCTTCGCGCGAAGTCTTGATCGTGCGAAGACTGCAGCGCCGACCACAGGAGCTATGGGCCCACAAGTGGAAGGAAGATCCCAGATTGCGACCCACGGCGTCGACACTACTCAAAAGAGAATAGCTCCCCATCACCTCCTCAAACTGTAAGGCCCGTTCACACACATGCGTTCGGAGCGACCACTATGCTTACGAACGAATGCAACCGCTGCGACTTCAACGACAACTGTGCGCGACGTGTACACACAGACGGAACCGCATGCAACAACACGAATCAACAGCCAATAAGAAACGAGCTTCAGCTCTTGTTCCTAGCCAATAGTAAGCAACCCAGCTACGCTTACAAACATGGCGACCGGCTTCGTGCCCGACGCGAGGTCCTCACCGGAGTTGCCGGAGGTTTCGGCTACGGCGTACAGTCACGATTATCTGCTGTGCGCCTACAATAGCTGTGTAAAGGCTGGTTCAGACATCTGAAACGAACCCGTTATCCACGACTTCGTCCGTTGTGACCGGAGCAACCACTCTGCGCCGCGCGTACACTCCTGCAACCACCGCAACAAGCGCAGCGGGTCAGCAGCACGGCCGCCGCTTCTCCCCGCCGTCAGCTGTTTCAGCGGTGCCTCTAAAAAGAAGGGGACGCGCTGCCACTCACTTGCGTAACAGAAAATAGACACACCGTCTTCTATGAGCTCAAGTTTTTTTTTTTTTTTTCAGGATACGCTTGCAGGGTAGTGCACTAAAAATAAAAAATATGCAGTACGCCGTCTTGCACGATCACGACTTTAATACACGACTTTGCTAACAGTACAAATCTCGCCACACGCCTTTTCTACGATTATAAAAAGACGGCGTAATCTTAGCAGCGATACAGCAACGTAGAAATATAATTTCGTGATCAGATAGACATTGCGAGCGTTCAGGATTGCTAACACTAATCACCTTTCTCGGGTGATGAAAACACGTGAAAATTCGCATCCTTTATACGGTACGCACCAGTAATACCTTGAACTTGAGCACACGCATGGAATGCGCCAAAAAAGAAATCCGGGCGATGTTCGAGGACACAAATGCTAAGAAAGCACCACTGTAGTCGAAGTAAACAAACACGACGGCACAGGCGTTTCTGTTGTCTTGAGAGTGCCGCCACGAGATCGCCGCACGAGGAGGTGGATCTTCCCTTCTAGTACGTGCTAGATTATCATAGCGACACACGACGAAAATACACAGTCAAGGATAGCGCTTTTACGGGCAACGATGAGCTTCCACCACGCCGTCCACGCCGACGATCACCACCGACACCGTGTTTGCAAATAGAAGGAGCCGGCCCGCGACCGGCATGCAACGCGCGCGACCGAGCTCTCCTCGACCTGTGATTGGTCTGTCGCTCCCGTCTTTCCCGAACGTAACGAAAAAGTTCAGCCCGGCTCAACTCCTTGCGTTCTGAACGAACACGAACGAAACGACCGTTTGGCGCTTCGTTGCTATGGCAACTCGTCGTTCCAACCGGTTGCATTCGTTCGTAAGCGCAGTGGTCGCTCCGAACGCAATCTGTGTGAACGGGCCTTAAGCCGGACCACCCGAAGCCAACCAAAGCAATCCGCAATCAAGCAGAACAAATCAACAGAGTGTATACCGTGCGCGCATAATGCAGGCAACGAAAAATTCTCCTTTTCCCGCGGTTATCTAATGATTGAGATGGGTTTATTTATTTATCTTTTCGTTCTTTGCCTATATGTTTGTATCGACACTCCTTTAACCATTTCAGATCATGTGTCGGATATGTCACCCGACAAAGAGATATTCCCGTTACGGTCAGGCGTCGGGGTTGCCCCGACAGTCTCATTTTGCTTGGCGGTTAATGCTCGCGCGCGACCATTTATCGCCGGGAGTATAAGTATGATGTGTTAGTTTTGCTGGCTTTTCGAAATATAGAAAAAGAAAAAGAATAGTAGTACATCTTTAAAAAATAATTCTGGACGAACGAAGTTTTGCGCGCATATTCGCTCGTTCTTTAACGTGGCAGCTTTTTCTCTCATTTTTACGTAAAACTGTTAGCGATTCAAGTTACGGTGAAGGTTATTTTAGCAAGGAAGTCAGTCATAAAGAGGGCTTTGAAATTGCTTTATAATGAATCCTTAGAGAATGATTGTGACAGCTCTGCGAGTGAGTGTGATGAGGAAGAGCCATTAGGTACATTGGCATTTCACAACGCAATACACCCTATACACGGACGCAGATCAAGATTCTGAACTTCTTCGATTTGCAGTTATATAGATTCAGCACTTTCAGCTGTTTTTCACAGATGCTTTGATAATTATTTTTATTTCACGACCACCAGGCGTCTTATTGTATTTAGTGTAACATAATGCTGACACCAAAGGGTTAAACAAGGCGAATCGTAACATATCACCCCAGAAGGTTAATATACTTCCGGAAGGGACAGTTGAAGAATTAAGGCACTCGAAACAGGAGTACATTGCATCGTGCTTGGCACAGTGGTAGCGCTCACTTGATGTCGAGGACGCAGAGGACGTCCCGGAACTGGAAGCCGGGGCGGGGGGTGGATGCCCTGATCTGAGGTCGGTCCCGCGGAGAAGGCGGCAGGGCCGGGGACGTGTCGCTGAGCAGCGGCATGGCGCACAACTGGGGATCGGGCAAATGCGACGACCTGGCCGTGGAGTTGGGAGTTGTACGAGGCTGCGAGAGTGAACGTGCTCGCGTATGAATTAATAGCAAGAGTTCTTACAAAAGGTGGTAAAAAGACGCAATCGATAGTTATCGCCCCATTTCTTTGACTTGTATACGTCGTGTAAACCACTTGAGCATATTGTAAACAAAACAGTCAATATCTTTTCTTGACGAATATGGCATGCTAAGCGCAAATCAACACGGTTTCCGCAGAGGGATATCTATAACAACGCAACTAGTTGAATGTTATCACGAAACATCCCGTTGTGTAAATGATCGTTTACAAGTTGACGCCATTTTTATCGATCTGTCAAAAGTGTTTGATCGGGTACTCTCATCACAAGTTAATTAATGAACTCATTGACCTCGGTGTTCCATCATTTTTTGATAAAATAGATAACAGCATACCTTACAAATCGGCAGCAGTTCGTAGAAATCGGTGGCACCGTTTTCGATTTTTAAGCGTATATTCCGGGGTTCTACAAGGCTCTGTGTTGGGCCATTGCTTTTTCTAATATATGTCAACAGCTTGTTTTCTATTAACAGTGACAGGCCAGTAAAAATAAGAATGCTAATGACTGTATAATATGTACTCCTATAACCTCTGTGGACGACCAGATTCAACTGAATAATACCTTATCCTGTATTTCGACATGGTGCAGCGAAAATAATATGAAAATCAATACCGAGAAAAACTCAATATACATGCATATTTCAATAAAAAAAGCATTATGTTTTGATATTGAGCTTTATGCTGTTAAGCTTTCCGAAGTTGATATCTACAAGTACTTGGGTGTGATTATCACGAGCGATCTAAAATGGAACCAACATGTGGACTACATAAAAAGAAAACAAGGCAAAAAAGAAAAGCTTTGGTATTTACGAAGAAGTCTGTTTAGGACACCTCCTTCGGTTAAGAATTGCGTTCTAGCAAGACCGACCCTAAAGTACGAATCGGAAGTCTGGGATCCCTGGCAGGTCAAGTTTAGGAATACTACATTTGTTACGGTGCTGTAAACGACAGGCAGGTTTGCTGTCACTAAAAAACCGAAAAATGTTTCAGCGCCTGAAAATGATTTTTTTTTCAAATGTATAGCAACCTTCTTAAAATTGATGAGTTCAAATATGTGAAGCCGAAAAGCTACCGGCTAGATCGCTTACATCACCCGAAAGTTTTAACCACCGTTGATGCCCATATAAATATTTTTAAGCTGTCATATCTTGTTCAGGCGGTAGAGTTGTGGAATGAACTTCCTGATAGTGTCGTTGCACTGCAATTCCTTTCAGAAATCGAGAATGCCATACGCGTATTGTTTGAACTGCAACAGTGTGACGCTTCTTGTGTGTGTTAGGTGTGAGTGCACATTTTGGGGTGCAGTTCTTAAAGGGGTAATGCAACGATTTTAGTGTTGAAAGAATTGGCAATTTTTATTTTTTTTATATTGTTTATCCAAGCACAAGTGACCACAAACGCGTCACCTTGCCCCGAAAAACTGCTATTCCGGTGCGTAATCGCAAAGAAGAAAACGAAATATCTGCCGACGTGCAGCCGCTTGTGGTGGTTAACAGAACTGATCCGTGACGTACTCCGGGGGATACGCAAAAGTGAACAAAACCTGTCCCCCTCCGCTGCTACACTCGCCGTCACCCCCGTGGCGAACCGTCTTTGTGTGGATCGCTCGCCGCGACCTTCGACGATGCTAATCCTTTAAAAGTCGATAATCGCGGAGGAAGCGGCTGGGGTCTCTGAAGAGAGAACCCAAGGGGAAACCACGTGATCTCCCAGAGTACGTCACTCGAAAGGCGACGTGGAGAGTTGAGAGGCGCTTTGACCTGCGTTTTGTTTCATCTTCTTTTTTAAATAAAAACTAGCGCTCGCAAGAAGATACGGTTTTCTGTTCTTCGTTCCATGGGTGGCACAGATTAATTTCTGCAGTTAATTTGCCAAAGTCTGAAAATCGTTGCACCGCCCCTGAATGTTGATATTTGAAAGCTGTGTTGTATTTGATTTCCATGTTTGTATCACACCCTCGTGCCTTGGCCCTTGACGAAGCTAGCAGTATTGTGAAGAAAAAAAAGCTAAAAAAAATCCGCAATTACTTTTACGGTGTCTGAAGTGATGACTGTTGTTAATTGTGCATATGTAACATGTACTTCTATACAAACATACTCTTTTATACATAACATACTCTTTATAAACGAGTTTTAGGATAGCGTGGGCAAAAACCCTTTGCGTACTTAGAGGGGCGATCGACGCTATTGCAATGACTCGTGTTCAATTGGTGATTCCCTGATTGACTGCGGGTTTACACTTCCGAATTCGCGGACGGATCCGCGCAGGCGAAAAGTGGATTTTGGAGCCGGGTGGCCAGATCGACTCTTCCCTGGCGGAAAATCTGGATATGGTTCCCGGACCGATCGAGGTTTTCCGCCATCGACGAGCGGATTTCGCCACCCGGATACAAAATCCACTTTCCGCCTGCGCGGATCCGCCTGCGAATCCGCAAGCGTAAACGCTCCATTATGCCGACGAAGAGTTTGGACGTCAGCCGAGCCCTGCGTCAGAAACACAAACAAATAATTCATGTTGTTGTTTCCATGGGTTGTCGTAGAGACGCCTGGTGTAGGCTGAGGAGAAGAATAGAAACACACAAGACGCGCGGCGGGATCGAGGCCGGGTGCTCACGAGTTGGATTTCGTTAGAACATTACGACAGCCCGGAGAGCAACAAGGACGTCTACGACTTGAAGGGAGAGTGAGTAAAGAGTGTTACAAGACACCCGGGGGTTGTGTGCGACTTCCCGACGAAGCGGGCGGAGCGCGACCTGGTCAGGGTCGAATATCACACGCGGTATACAGTTCTCAACTTAGCCACAAGGGGCGCGACAGTCGGATACCTGGTCTGTTTGAGTGCCGGTGGTCGAGTGCGACAGCACGAAGAGGCCCAGCGGGATGATGATGGTGATGAAAGTCACCGAACTGATGCCCCACACGTAGTAGCACAGTCGGTCTTCTTCCTCCTCGTACGTCTCCTATACGAAAGGTGGACAAACGCCGGCGTCGCTCATCAAAGTGACTCCTGAGCAGTGTTGACGAGTGGGCTAGTTGGTCATTCATATTAGCGGAAAATAAACAGCGCAGGGACAAGCGACAGAGTAGAAGGCGGTAGACACACACAGCGCTGTGTGTGCTACAGCTTCTCTACTCTGTCCTTCGTAACCCTGACGCCACCCGCTCCTAAGCGCTGCTATAGATAGGGTTAGGTGCCAGGTCGTCTCAGAATCATTACTGAATGTCAGGCGTGATCGCGCATGCGGACCGCAGCGCTAGATGCGCTCGCCGAGCTAACCGGATTGGCGCATGCTATACGATTGGGAAAGGCGGTTCAACAGCGCGCCTCGAAGCATTAGGGTAAGCTCGATGTACGTTTGTCTTGCAAGTAGCGTCAAATGCGCCAGTGGACGAGGCCCGTGTCTCGAGCGGCCCTTGGTATAGCGAATGGCGGCGCAGCTCTGAAATGAGCGGCCCTTCGAAGCGAATGGCGTCGGTGCACCCGCTCGAGGCACGTGTCTTGCTCGTTTCCACAACAATGGTTGGCGGTACTTGTAAAAAAACGCCTTTATCAAGGAGATTTAATAGTAATGGCTTAACATTAAAGGGCCGTGGCAACGATATTTCTGCTTTGCGTGAATTCCACCTAAAATGAAGCCCTGTCGTTTATAACCTATGAAACACACGTTAGTTTGTATTATTGTGCAATGGTGGTCGCCAAAAAATGAATGGAAAACAAGCAGCATTTTCCCGCTCAACCAATGCCACCCTAGAAGGCAAGGCCTGCGCGTGACGTCATCGTTAGTTGATCCCCGCCCCAAGCGGCAAACACCCCGAAGCTTGACGAGAGTAGGGTCCACGTCACAAGTACGTCGCAGCCATCAAAACGAAACTAGCAGTACCAAGCTTGGTTTGTTCCTCCTTTCGCTCTTGGCTTTTCTCTGGACTCCGCAGTTGCCGCAGAATGTATTGTGCGGTGCTCATTTAGTAGGAAAACGGCTGCATAGGATCTTGATCGCGTCTAGGACATGTTCTGCAAGCAACCGATTCTATTTGAAGCTTTTATGCAATTGCATTATTGCATTTATGCATTGCAATTAATGCAAAGGTGCAAGCCAGCTGAACAAGAAGGACAATATAATCCCAGGAGAAGGGGAACAAGGGGGACAAAGGACAAACGCAATTTTCCTAACGCAGCTGGGTGACTGGTGCGCTGCCGAAAAAACCCGCCTGGTCCTGGTATCGAACCAGGGACCTCTCCCTTTCCAGGGGAGCGCTCTACCAACTGGGCTAACCAGGAGTTAGACGTGAGTAGAGAAAACGTGTTTTATCAGCTGCCACTAGTCTAACACCAACAGGAATGAACGACCTGCATTTTAAGCTTACGATTATAATGCAATTAATGCAAAGGTGCAAGCGAGCTGGACAAGAATGTGTTTGGAGAATTGTGTTTGTCCTTTGTCTCCTTTGTTCCCCTTCTCCAGGGAATATTATTGTCATTCTTGTCCAGCTCGGTTGCACCTTTGTATTAATTGCATTATAATGATAAGATTAAAATGCAGGCCGTTCATCCTTGTTGGTGTTTGCTGCTAATAAAACCCGTTTGCTCTACTGACGTCTAACTCCTGATTAGCTCGGTTGGTAGAGCGCTCCACTAGAAATGGAGAGGTCCCTGGTTCGATACCAGGACCAGGCGGATTTTTCGGTCGCGCACCAGTCACCTAGCTGTGTTTGGAGAATTGTATTTGTCCTTTGTCCCCTTCGTTTCCATTCTCCAGGGATTCTTATTGTCCCCGAGTTTTTCGTTTGTTTTCGGGTCGACATGGCCCAACAAAAGTGTTCAACAAGCTGTGCTGAAAAAAGAAAAAAAAGAAAAGCCGGATATAGCAAAGGGTAACGCGGTTCGTTTTTCAAAATATTCCATCCTCACTGGCGCCTTCGGTCAAAGGTGGCGTCGACTAGCCAGGGAGATAGAGGCTAGGGGAGGGGGTAATGGCGGAAATATTTCGCTTACACCTCCAAGATAGAGAATCCGTAGTGCAGAAATTTCGACGTCACCTACAAGAGGAAAACGTGGGGCACAGATAGAACATGAATCGGCGTTCGGCAGGTATACTTGTGTTCACACTGATCGAACACGAGCCCCGGCGGAGGCGTTGACGCAGCACTCGTGTCAGACCTGCGCCTGAGTTCGACTTCTTTAGGCGGTGTTGAAACTTCAGCACTACGGATTTCTCATTTACGAGGTGTTGGGTGTAAGGTGCTGCTTGGACCTGCCTCCTGGCTCGAGGACTCGTCGTTCGGAGCCTGGGGAGACACCGAGCCTGGCCGGGGCCGCTTGTCTCCCGTCTCGCCGGGCGGTGTCTGAACTCTGGCGTCGACGGTCGCTCCGGACCTCAGGTTGGTCTTGGCCTGCGTGTGCGGCGACAAGGTCCCGCCGAGGTGGTGCACCGCGGCCGTGGCAACGACCACCACCGGCGGCGGCATCGGGAGCAGGGTCGGCGGGGACAGCGACAGCACCAGGCCGTCGTTTACGGGGACGTGCGCGTCACGCTGCATCGTCGGGAGCCCGCAGTTGTCCCGGTTGTTCTGAGTGGTAGCTTTGGTTCCTGCGAAGTGCTGGCGGCTGTAGCGTTGACTGGTAGCAGTTGTCCTCTTTCTCTTCGTCGCTATTATAACCCGACACGTGAATAACGTGCTTGAGCACGTGCATGTTCAAAAATGCATGTTCAAACCCAGTAGAAGCCTCTAACTTTTTGGATATAGCAAGCATTTTTAACCTTAATCGAATTGTTACTCAGCCTACAAGGAACAATGCTTTACTAGACCTTGTGTTCTCGGTAGAATTAGTGACCATAACATTGTTTTTGTTGAAATGACCTCATTTGCATTAGACAGAACGACGGCCGCGCCGTAAACCACCCCTGGTGGAGTGGTTTATTTG
Organism: Ixodes ricinus; assembly: GCA_037355805.1. Taxonomy (NCBI): domain Eukaryota; kingdom Metazoa; phylum Arthropoda; class Arachnida; order Ixodida; family Ixodidae; genus Ixodes; species Ixodes ricinus. Next base: position 37 of record JAZHYW010048917.1, on the reverse strand, counting down.
GCGACCCCCTCTCCCCACCCCCTCCCCTCGCTGCCAG
>JAZHYW010048916.1:0-31995 GCA_037355805.1 Ixodes ricinus | reverse complement strand
ATGCCCCATGGTCATCTTCACTGACCCCACTCGTGCTGCGCCTCATGGGGGTGCAGAATTTTTATCCGCAATAAAACATGCTCCCAGGCACTATTTTGCTTCTTTCATGATTGCAGTACAGCACGGAAAAACGATTTGCAGCTGTGCCTTGGTCATACCTGACAAAATCGTCATACATAGAAAACAGTTTTTGCTCAGTAAATCTCCGGTTCACTTGTTTATTGCCGAGACTGGTTCCTCGACTACTGATTTCATTATGTATTTCATATACAAGGAACCAGAAATTGCAAAACAAACGGTGGAACGGCGGTGGGTCTTCAATCGTCCAAACATCAGCGACCACACTGAATTCTTCACCTTTTCTTCCTCTACGGTACTGTTCGAGCTTGAATGCTTTCGCAGTCAATGGGAAACGAGATGCCACCCGTGAGGGGGCCCTGCTTTTGCTCCATTAGTCGTAATGCTTCGCCGCCTCGCTTTTGCAGTTTGCCTTTTTGCCAGGTTACCCTTGCCAAAAAACCTATTTTGTGTTAAAAATCTTGTCAGAAGCAGCAGCTTATCACAAAAAAAGTTATATTTTTAAGTGACATACCAAAATCTTTTTGACAACATATGCTTGGTGTGGTGTTTTTTCTGCCCAGGTAAACCACCAAGAATATAAAATGTACTTGTCAGGTTTATCTTTCTCTTCTAACATAATACAGCATTTTCTGAGATACCAGGCTTGCCCGCCATGGATATGTGGTAAGTTGTTTTGATGCCTATTCAATTGCTCCTGACAGAAAAAAAAGAAGTGTGCTCGTATCGAACAGTATCTTCATTCATAATAGGTAGCTCGATAAAAGGACCCAACAGACTCGAATGCCGCTTGAACTGTCTGCTAGGAAGGCCACTCTGCAATCCAAAGGTACTTGCCGTGTCCACTAGATCGGTCAAGTCACAAAGTATGACACAAAATTGCAAGCGGATGCACACAAGTTTATTTCGCAGATGTGGCGAGCTGATAGACGAAGCTTGTAACGGGCTCCACAGTTGCCAGGCTTCAAGCTTGAGCGGGGCGACCCTGGTAGGCAGCACATACTTGGGGTGCAGAGGTGGCTCCCACTCAGATTTTCAACGCGCTGCACAGCTTGTCCCCTGCCGTCAAACCTCACACCGTCCTCGGTGTCGGACTCTTCAGAAGGGGTTTATCAGGGGGGAGGGAGGGAGGCAGGGGGGGAAGGGGGGAAAGGCACCAATACAGTGCTATATGCGAACCTCCATTCTGCAGAAAGGTAAATGATGTTGCTGTGCCCGGTACCTTTGCAGCCTCTGTAACCTGCTCTTGGGCATACTATACTCACTGCTCTACAAAAGAATCTTAAGTAATGCTTTTTGTTAAGCTTTGCCTTGGGACAGCACATCATACAGTGGGGTTACGAGGAATCGGTGTGCAACCATGGCTTCAGCGGTTAGTTGCTGTCACCTGCACATAACGGTGAGACGGTATCCGACATGAATGTTTCATAACCTTTTCAGTTGCCCAAAAGCACTTCAAGACTAGATAGAGGCTTTCTATACTATAATGCAGCCTCTACAAGGAGCAAAGCATGTAGGTTTTTATAACATCCTAAAAAGCATGCAATAAAAAAAAGCTGTATTTGCACACACACAAAAAAAGAAAAGAATGTGGAGGTACGTGTCTTACTTGACTTGCATAGCGTCAGTTGAGTGACTATAACAGTTTAGTACAAAGATCAGTCAATCAAAATTATTAGGGTTGTGCGAATATTCGAAATTTCGAATAGTAGTTTCGAATGATGCACTGTTCGATATTCGCTTCGAGAAGAACTGCATTATTCGCGCTTTTCGAAGTGTTGATTGCGGCGGGTTAGCCCCGTTGAGTGCGCTTTTTACCGAGCACTGGTGCACTGCGGAGAAGCAATACCCGCGGAAGCGAGCGTTCGTGGGTGTTCGCTTCTCTGCATAACATCGGTGCTCTGTGACAACTTGCCTCAGCAGGGTAGCTCCTACGACTCTTCTGGGGACAACGAAGGCAATTTAGGACATACTTTTGGCGATTATGGAACTGCCTGGTTCCAGGCACGTCTCAGGCACACGTTGCCCCAAATTTCCAGCCGAAGGCAGCGCTTGTTGTGCACGCTGGAAATCAATGAAACGAGTCGCATGACGTAATTGCACCGGGATCGACTGAGGGCGACGCCAGAGTTGCAGGAGAGCCAGAGAAGCGGAGCTCGCGTGACCGATGCGGGGCCAAGACGCGCGACGTGCAAACGGCGCGTCGCGCCGTTTGTGACGTCGCGCGCTCTCCGCCAGACGGGCTGACGCGCGCCGTTTGCGACGTCGCGCGTCAGCGATTGGTCGCTGACGCGCCGCTTGTGACGGCCAGAACGGCCAGATCGCTGCCGCTCTCCTCGGCATCTCCCGGCGTCGTCCTTCGGCATGCGGGCCGCTCGTTGCGCCGGCTGTGCGGTCTCCGTCCGGGTGATGGCAGAGGCCGCCGCACGTGACTCCCGTTCCGTTGGTGTTCGGTTGCCAGACGGAAGCTCGAGGCTCGCTCGCGAGAGCGGCATTGCCGTCCATGTTGCCAGCAAATTCGGCGAAGCGAGCCGCGCCACCGCTGCTGCTGCAACCCACCGCGGTAACCAGAGTCATCGACGCCCTAAATGCTACCGGTACCGACCAATTCACATGTGACGTCCTCGGCATTACGTCACCTCCTGCTGCTCGGAGGCCGCCGGAAACGAGAAACACAGATAGTTGAGTTTCCGGTTTCTTCCAGTTCTTTCGATAGGTATAGAGAATATGCACGTCACAAATGTCTATAAAAATTTAGCGCGAGTGCCCAGGTTCCCAAGAAACCTAAGGCGCGCAATTTAAACAAATTAAAATTAAATCGCCTTCATTACCCGCTGGGGATTCAACCGCTATTTATTGTACCCTTTTCCTCATAGATGGCGCGGAAATTTTCCGGAACCGACGAGTTACGCATGCTCCCAGCAGCATGCAGGTCGGGCCTCAGTGAAACAGACGGCCACAGGCTGTTCGACGCCGGTCTCCGAGCTGAGATCTTCTTCGCTCTGCGCCAGCCGCTGCCGGAAGCGGCCAACGGGCGGCGCGAGACTAGAGCCAGTATGCCAAGCGTAGATTCTAGTGGCTTACATAACGTCGAATAAGCTCTTATTTACGACTGGATTCGAAGTTCCAACCGTTCGAAGTCCTACTAAAGCGCAGACTCCGGCGTTGCGGCCGTTTGGACCGCCATTTGACACGCAAACGCGTTGTTTTGAAAGAAAAAAAAATTCGTAAGCAGACCTTTTTTGTACTCTCGTCCCCAGCCACCTAGTACGCGTATCCGGTATGGGCGACGAAAATTACTAAAACGTTTCAACTTGTAACTAGGAAAAAAATAAGGAGAGCAGCAATATGTTTGCGTTGCTTATATCACCAGTATCTTGTACTGGCGTGGCGACAGCAAAGCAATGTTTCTCGCCCATACCCTGGAAGTGACGACAATTCAAGATGGCGCTTTGTGACAAAGGGCGTCGCCGTGCAAACTTATCTCAAAGCTAGAAAAAATTTTAAAAACAAAGAAATAAAGCGGCGAGTTTGCACTTTCAATGTCCTATATATCGGCGTGCTCTTCGTCTGAATACTGGTTTGCAAACCCGTTTCCCGAGTGTGGAGGAAAGCCCATCTATCCTGGGAAAAGTGGCGCCATTCATTGTTGTGGAAATGCTCGACACACGTATACCCGCGTTCAGCTTCTTGGAAGAACATAGCGTCTGAGATCTAGCTCAGTGCTGCGCTTCCTGCATGATCTTCTCCAAAGACTGCACATCGCACGTGCCTCGTCATCGACGCACCTTGCTCAACTTTTAAAATATGAAGGGGTTTTGGTGATAAAACCCCTCGATGTATTTTGCGTTTGTCTTGCAAGTTGCACGTCAAATGCAAGTGCACCGAGGATCGTGTCTCGAGCGGCAATAGACCCTGTATGTCTTACCCAAGCATCAAGGTGAATGCAGGGATTGGTGTTCCACGCCGCACGTGCTGGCCTCAGCAGTAGTTAACTTTTCCCAAGCAAAAGCCACAAAACAAAAGGCATCTTGCACGCGCGTTCGTCAATGCTTTCTTTTGGTTGTTTGCTTCGAATCTTTTATGCAGGAAAGGCGTGCGCGTGTGGCGCGTGCAGGCACCAATCCCTGCATTCTCCTTGATGCTTGGGTAAGACAGCAAATGGTCTATTGGAAGCAAATGGCAGCGAAGCATTGAAATAGGCGACCCTTTGGAAACGGGCGGCGGCGGAGCACCCACTTGTTGCACGTGTCTTGCGCGTTTCCACAACAATGGTTGGCAATACTTGTAAAAAAAAAAAAAAAAACGATGCAGGGGCTTTAGTGTGAAGAACGCAAAAACGCGGAAGGGCTGGCGGCGAGTAGGATAAACGCGACGATAATGATTTTGAGATGCCGAGCAATAATGCCGTTTCCAGTTCGCATTTAGAAACAAACTTTCATTCTAACTGAAAAGTATTATAAGGCAGACGTGGCATTTGAACCTGTTCTCTATCGTTAAATACTCTGGGCGCGGACGACGCGTAAGGAGGAAAGTCAGGTTGTACCCAAACACTGGACCAAACGTCGGCGGATCGCACGACGCGTCAGCGTGGCATCACCCCATCAGCCCCGGCAAATCACGACTTCACCGTGGACGCACGCGCAGCATGTCGCGACGATGCCTGATGGAATTCGACTTTTTTCCGGCGCCCTTACGCGTCATTGATAAAGTTGGATGCAGCTGGCGTAGGTATGACGCTCTTTAATAAAATGGTAACGGCAGGTCACTAAAACTGCTGCACCGAGGGTGCAGGTGCATTCACTTCTGGGGAATATATCAAAGTTGTCATATCGACCTAACCTCTAACCCCAGTATCGGCAGCGAAAAAACAAGATCATTAAAAAGCACCCCTTGACGCCCAAACTCATAATGCACCAGTGAATTATGTATCCAATGAATATTGCATACATTAGGTTGCGTAAAACCACCAAGGACAATCTGAAAAGAAGAGGGTCAAACTACAGGCCGTGTTGTTTGTACCCTTTTTTGTTCACCTCGTATCTGTGATTTTTTTTTCCCTTTTGTGTGAACGTTGTTCTAGTAACACAATATACTAAACGAACACTTCACACAACAGTAGAGATACAGGAAGAGTCTTTTCTACCTCTATGTGTTATCCAATATTGAGTGACATAGATCTCCATAACTATTTTACAGCATGCAGTTGTACCACTTACCTCTCACACTAAGGCGGAAGACGTGCTGACATCGCTCAGAGCTGACGCACGTTGAAAACGTTAACTACGATGCCGTGATGCGAGCATTCGCGAAAAACTTCCTGCTGCGTATACGAGCGTTTATCTGCGAACGGGCCAAGTTCCATAGGCATAAACAAGAAGCCAAACGAAACTGCCGACGACTTTGTCGAGGACGTCTACAAGATGACAGGGGCGATGCGACCGCACTGCAGGAACTAGAAGAAGAGGTAATAGGTAATAAACTCGTTGTGAGACTCAACAATGTCATGTTGTAGTGCTGAAAATTTCGGCAGTTTGATACTGTTATATTACGGATAAAAAAACAGGACGCGGGATGGCCAACATGCTTTTCGTGCAAGGCTCGTCAAATTATGAGGCGCGCAGGCCGGCCTTCTGCGTTAAGTCCTTATTTCGAACTCTTTTTGTTCGCCTTCCGCCCATTGAAAAGCATGCGGAAGGGCCTTAGAACGCCTGGTATCGCTGCGCCGCGAACAACTGCAACATGAAGTACGTCTGCGTTCCTCGCCGTCACCATGGCAACGAACTTCGAATGAATGGAAGCGCACGCTACGCGTGGAAGCAGCAACAGCTGACGCCATTTTACGAACGCGTCTTACTGGCAAAGCCGAACGCGTGCTGTCGAATCAACCGCCTCCGCCGCCGCCTCAACAAAGACGACAAAATGAGACACGCCGACGGCGAATGGGCGAGCAACAGCACCGCGAGACGACTACAACGGCGGCATTGTGGGATCAAAGGCTGCTTTCGCCGATGCGCCGCTGCCAAAGACGACGACGCTGAGGCACGCCGACAGGCCGACGACAACAACACCGCCGAGACGGCCTACAACAGCGGCGACATTGGAAGGCGCGAAATAAGCAAGAACAATTTTTGTTTGAATCATGACACGCGATATCAAGTTGGGGACCACATACCTTTGGATCTGGGTCTACTAGCCAACTTTTTCACCGAAGACACGGGGTGCCGCGCGCAGACTCACTGGCTCCGTTTGCAAAATATGCGGGGCCCTGAAAAGAGCCGTTTGGCGCCGCTACCGGAACCTGTGACAGACGTAACGAGCACTTGACGGGCGGTTGGCGCATGGAAGTCGTCTTTATGCACGCGAGGCGGGCGACGGGCTCAGCGCAGCGGATCACTCGAAGTCCACCGGGGCCGTCAGAATCCTCATCCTCCGCACTATAGGGAAGGTCCCTGTCTGCGTCCGGGGCTGTAGATTTTGGCGGCCGCGGCGACGGGCGACTGGAATCTGTCGGTGTTTCCGCGCGCCTTCTCTCTCCTCCAAAACATGAACTTTGCAAGGTGACCAGTGAAATGGTGGCTCGCGCCGTCCAGATGGAGAGACAGTTTTTGGCAGCTGGGCCCAGAGTGCCCTCCTGCCGTATTGGTGTGCGCACCGGCGGTGTTCTGGGTCGACAAAGTGCGGCCTTCAGCGGATTTAACGGTGAGGTGCGTGAAGCGAGGCGTACATCTGCAAGCTTGCGATAGCCAGCCCAACAATCAGTGATTATTCTTGTTCCAGGCGCAGGACCCGCCGGCTGTGGCCCTGCCAGAGGGTTTCCAGCGTCGCGGTTGTCTCCCCTGGGAACAAGAAAGCAACACCCGCTGCGCCACGCTCCCCACCCCCGCCAAAACGCCCACTGGCCAGGCCCATGCGTACCCGCGATGGTGCTATCCCGCCCGAACATACTCTCGTCTGGTTGTCTACAGTCACGCCAGCACATACACCAATCATGCCTGAATGGCTTAAAAACGGCGTTTTACCACAACCTCCACGACAAAAGCTCGCCCAATCGGTTATTGTCTTACCCGCGATATCGATCTCACCTGAATGACGAGCTTTTGCACCAGTAGGTTCTGGCACCGGAGGATGATTTTCGCGGGTTGGAGAAGCGTCAGGTGCGATCGCTTGAAAAATGCGAACCGCTACCGTGAGACGTGGCCCGGCACTGAAAGTTTGACCGGCTTCCTCTTGTACACCGCACGAGTCATCCACACACCGCACCGGCGCGTGCCAGCGATCCGCAGATCTGCTCGCGGACTTGCCAGCTTGTGCCTCGCAGCTTCGCATTCTGGACGCGCTACGAAGACCCGGGAACCCGGGGCAGGCCCATGCGCTGAAGCAAATTAATTGCGCTTCAAGATGATCTTTCACTGGCGTCATGAATACGGCACAAGTTGAACGCCATGGCACTGCGATGCTCGCCTCTGGAAGAATAAAGCGCCGAGTGAAAACTGCGCGCTTCTTTCCATTGTTATTTTTATTTTCATCCGCCATTTTATACCTCGTGACACAATTCTAACGAACTCATTGGTTTGATCGGTCGGACCACGCCGTCGTGACAAAACAAACGCCAATCGTTAACGACCAGAACGGTTGCCACCGGTCGGCATCGTTAGAAGAGAACAGTCGAACCCAACAACAAAATAAAAGTAACAAAGTGAATGAAGAAAACAAAAAAATAGAAGGGAGCCGGTGGAGTTTCGGCCACACGGACGCCGTCTTTGCTTTGAAGATGAGGAGGAGCGGCCAGTATACTCTGGCCGCGCACCTGACAGCTGCTCAAAAATCTCCCTTTTTGTTTTTCTTTTCTTTTTGCAACTTGCAGGTGTGCCACGATCTTTATTTGAAGCTGGTTTGTTAAATTAATAACAAACAGCGCGTCGGAACGGAGAGTGAAAAGTCCTGGCGTCAGGGTACCGACGTGGTAGAAAAGAAAAAGAAAATAACGAATGCACAATACGTACAAACGTATGCCAGAACCATTATACTCCTGCACTCGGTGAGGACTCATGACGCCATCCGACTGACGTTAGGCTAATTATTTTGTTTCCTAAGATTTTTTTGTAACGGCATTCTCACTGTGCGTCGGCGCTCTACCTGCGAAGTCCGGCAGTTTTTAATAATAATCGTTATTCTGCTCGTTTGAAGGGCATTCTTTTTATGCCTGCCTGCCGTTCACTGACGCCATAAAAATATTCTTTCTGTTTTAGATTATGAGGCGCGAAAACTCCCGCACTGGCCTGAGGGCCTGGTAACAGCTCTGCGTTACCTAGGCCCTGGTCCCCACTGTGTGGATGTTTCCGCGCCAACAATCTAAAAGAGAGATAGCCTATTCTACATCCGCGCACGCGCCTCAAAGTTGGTCCATAAGTCCGGAGTGTCCCCGACGTTGCTTTTTTAGCGCTTTCGAAACGATACCTGATACCTGCTCGGTGTTCTCACGCCCGGAAGTTTTTGGTGACATTAAATGAGTCTGCTTGTTGTCTCCCTTACTCCATTCCCTGTCTTGCGGCGCATTTTCTCAAAAAAAGTGGTTCATGATCAGCACGGCTGCAGCGCGTTCCTTCTCGTGTCTTCTCGTTGGGTGCTGTATTTCACGCATACACTACAGAGATGCTTTAATATTAATGGAGCTAAATAATCGTACTAATGAATTATTGGACTAATTTTATTGGACTTGACGTATCCTGCAAACTAAATCCGATCACTGAATCATAAACTTTTTTTTATTTTTTCTTATACGTGATGCTAAGTATTCTCGCCCCGCTATTTTTGTGGCGTCAGGGCAACAACGGCGATAAAGAATGCCCTTAACTAGAACGACGGTAATGACATTCTTCGTGTATTAAAACTGCCGGATCTCGGCTGCGGAGACGTCGACGCACCAGTGGAGTGAAAGATCGTCACGATAAAGAATCTAAGGAAACAAAAATAAATAGCCTAACGGTCGTCGGTGGCGTCGCGAGTCCTCACCGAGGTGCGGAGTATAACGGTCTTGGCATACGGTACGTATTGCATTCGTTATTTTCTTTTCTTTTCTACCACGTCGAATTCTGACGCCAAGGCGCCCTACCGCAGACTCACGTTCTGACGCGTTGTTTTGTTATTGGTTTAACAAATCAGCTTCAAATAAGAATCGTGGCACTACCCGTAAAGTTAAAAAAAAAGAAAAAAGAAAAACAAAGGGGGTGCAGGCAACCAGTGCGGCCAGAGTAGCGCGGCCGCTCACTCCTCTCGTAAAGACGAGCTGGCGTGTTGCCGAAGCTCCAACGGCTCCCTTCTGCGCGTTTTGCTTACTGTGCTTTTGTTGCTTTATTTTGTTGTTGGGGTTCGACGGCTACTACTTAACGGTGCCTTGACCAGCTGGCAACCGTTCTGGTCGCACGATTGGCGTTTGTTCCGTCACGCGAGTGGTGTGGTCCGACCGATCAGCCAATGAGTTCGTTAGAATTGTGTCACGAGGTATAAAATGGCGGATGAAATAAAAATAATAAATGCAAAGAAGCGCGCGAGTTTTCACTCGGCGCTTTATTCTTCCAGGGCGAAGCATCGCGAGTGACGACAGCGTTCAACATGTGCCGTATTCGCGGCGCAGCGAGATCGTCTTGAAGCACAATTAATTTGCCGCTAGCGCACGCGACCTGCTCTGCGCTCTGCGGATTTCGTGCGTCTCCACGAATGCGAAGCTGCGATGACAAGCTGCAAGTCCGCGATAGATCTGCGGATCGACTGCACGTGCCGGTGCGGTGTGTGGATGACTCGTGCGGTGTACAGGAAGCCGGTCAAAACTTCAGTGCCGGGGCCACGTCTCGGTACGGAGCAGTTCCTTTTTCGAAGGATCGCACCTGACCTACTCCAACTCGCGAAAATCGTCCTCGACGGTGCCAGAACCTACCGTGCGCCGTCATTCCCGGTGGGAGACTGATATCGCAAGTGAAAGACAATAACTGATTGGGCGAGCTTTTGTCGGGGGTTGTGGTAAATGCCGTTTTTAAGCGTTCAGGCATGATTGGTGGCATGAAGGCGTGACTGTAGAACTGGGTGACGAGTATGTTCGGGCGGCGAAAGTACCATCGCGGGTGTTTAAGGCCTGGCCAGTGGGTTTTCGGCGGTGTGGGCGTGGCAGCGGGTGCTGCTTTCTTGTTCCCGTGGAGACCCGTGACGCTGAAGCTCCTGCTGGGGCTATGTGGCCAGATGAGTCGCCCTGGAACAGAATAATCAGTCTGATTGTTGGGCTGGCTACCTCGCAAGCTTGCGAATGTACGCTCGCTTCACGCACCTCACCGTTAACCACACCGCTACGCTTTGTCGACCCAGGACAGCTGGCGCACGCCAACACGGTGGAGGGCACCTGGAGCCCGCGTCCAAAAGCATGTCTTCCATCTGGACGGCGCGAGAGCCACCATTTCACTGGTCACCTTGCACCGTTCATGATTCTGGAGGCTGAGAAAGGCGCGCAGGGGAAACACTGATGAGATTCCAGTCGTTCGTCGCCGCGGCCGCCAAAATCTACCAGCCCCGACGCGAACGCGACCTTCCCCACTGAGTGCGGAAGATGCGTCGACAGCCCCGGTGACTTCGAAGCGTCCGCTGCGCCGATGCCGGCGCCGCCGCTGCGTGGCGACTGACTTATGCGCCAACCGCTTCCATCAGTCAGGTGCTCGGTACGTCGGTTACCGGTTCTGGTGGCAGTCTAAACGGCCCTTTTCGGGCCCCATATTTCACCAAACGGAGCTGTGTTCTGTGCGGCACCCCGTGTCTCTGTAAAAAGTTCTACGGAAGAGATCCAGCAAGAGTGTGTGCGTCCCCAGCTTGGATATCGCGTGTCCTTGATTCAAATGAGCATTGTTTCTTGCTTATTTCGAACGCCGTCCAATAAATGCCGCCGTTGTAGTCGATCTCGCGGTGCCTGTTGACCTCGCCACTCGCCGTCGGCGAATGCCTCCAGCGTCGTCGTCTTTGCTAACGCGCATCGGCGAAAAGCGCAGCCTTTGATCCCCAATAAGTACCGCCGGCGCTGACGACTCATATCTCCACTGCGCCTTCCATCGCCCTGTTCGCCGTCGGCGTGTCTCCAGCTTCGTCGTCTTTGCTTGCGGCGCGGCAGCGGAGGCGGTTGATCTGACATACCGCGTTCGGCTTTGGCTGCCAGACGCGCGTTCGTAAAATGGCGTCGACTGTTGCTAGCTTCACGCGGCGGTAGCGTGCGTGCGCTCCGTGCATTCGGCGTTCGTTGCCATGGTGGCGGCGAGGAACGCAGGCGAAGACTTCATGTTGCGGACAAACGCTGCAGCGCACCGGCGATGCCCAGGTGCAGTTCTAAGGCCCTTCCCGCATGCTTTTCAATGGGCGGCAGAGAGCGAACAAGTTCGAAATAAGGACTTAACGCAGAAGGCTGCATTTCTCCAGCGCCTCATAGTTGGTACGAGCCATGCGGCGTGTTTTTTAGACCGGGTTTGGACATGGTTTTTTTTACCACGGCAGTGCACAGCCATCAATGTGCCAGGAAGCGCTGCGCGTACAAATGCTGACCAGAGTCTGGCTGCAGACTAAATTCCTCTGATAGAGTTACGTTTTACAGAGTACCGCCAGCCATTGTTTGGCGGAAACGCTGCAAGGCACGCGCCAGGAGCCGGTGCGCCGCTGCCATGTAACTGCTTCCAGCGCACTGTAGCGCCTGATGCTGCGCCGTACAACTGCCTCCAGGTAGCCGCTCGAGACACAGGGCACTCGTGCTACTGGCGCGTGACCCGGTGCCCATAGGACAAACGCGAACACATCGAAGGGCTTTAGTCCAGACAAATGAGAGGGATCGGTGGCCGAGGTCAACGTTGCTGGGCTTGCTCCGGTAACGTTGGCCAGTGACTGGCGCACACCGGCTAGGAGCACGTGGAGCGAAATCTCGCGCTGCAGAATCCGGGGATCCTGGGTTCAATCCCCACCCTGCCTGTTCCGATCTGGACGAGCATCGGTGCGGCACGGTCGTGTATCGCGACTGCATGGGTACAGTTAAATACTCCAGGCTGGCGAGCGCAGCACTGCGCCTGGCTATCTGCCCGTCAATGCAGCTGAGGCCGAGTCGCCGGATTGAGGCAGACTAACTTCAAGCCCAGTATAAACACACACACAATCGCAAATGAAGCACGCTCACCAAGGTATCTTTGACAAGCTTGCTGCGACTCCAGTGCTTTAGATGGCACGAGCGATTGTAAGCCTGTCAAAAAGATACATTGGAGTGCGTGAGTTCATTCGCTGACTGGTGATGGTTTGTTTTCTCCTGGTAACTCTCGTTGGACTTGGGCTTGGGCGCAGCGATACCACGCTCCCGGAGACGGTAGTACAACCGGGAGCTCGAACCTTGCTTCAGCTGACGCCTATGCATATCCTCGTGTCAGCTTTAATATTCCGAAAAGGCGTGAAAGGACGACCCTGGTTGGTGCCTTTAGTATTGCCGGGCTCAGTTGGTATCCAGATTCGGCGGGCTCACTCAACCGAGTCGCTTGCTGGTCCCCAGGTTTGCACGGGATAGGAGCCCCCGCCTCCAAAGAGGAAAGCGTAGGAGAAGGAGAGCGAGTACCTTCGCTGGGGGGGGGGGGGGAGACTCCCCAAGATGGAGTGGTACGTGTTTGGTGCAACCTGCCGCAGAACAGCAGTACAACGTGGCCGCGTTGGGCCAGGCATCAGGAAAAATTGCGCCATTCATTCTAGCGCGAAATGCTCGAGACACGTGACGCGCGCCGCTTCTGGGAAGGCAAAAGCCGTCTCAAATCTACAGCTCAGTGCTCCCGCTGTGTCGTACTGATCTCCGAGGCCTGCGTAGCGCACCTCTTGCATCAGCGCGCCTTGCGCTGCTTTTACAACATGAAGGGGCTTTAGCGGTAGGCAGCGGTAACGATCTTCCAAGGCTCTACTGCGGCAGTTGTGGCTGAGAGCGTTTGTGTGTCAGACTTCGTTGCAGCTGCGAAAAGCAGGACGTACCTGTACCGTATGTCGCGTGCCAAGGTACTCTTCCACGCTTCATACGAAGCATGAGATGTCCGGAAACATCGCTGTTCGTGTCTTCAGCGCAGCGCAGTCGGAACGCACTAAAAACGCAACTGTGTGCATGGTCATTCAGGCACCCTATGTGCATTTGCTTGCCCCGCGGCATCGCGTGTATTTTCCCCGGTGTCATCAAGGAACGACTGGCTGCCACTGATGTAACGCATAAAACCAAAATATTCGTTTGTAGGAAGGTATGTTTTGTTGTGCTCGTAAGAGCCAGGTGCCACAGAGAGATATGTAGCCCCGTACAATCAATGCCGGAGAGGCCTGCAGGAATGATAATGATAATGCAGTGTGATATAATAGAGAGTTTTAGTAGATCGTTCCGATACCCCCGATAACGATACTATATATGTAACCGCAAAGGCGGAGGCAGAGTATCGGGTATTGTTATCGCAGGTCATCGGAACGATCTACTAAAACTCTCTAATGTGGGGCACTGATAATGTACTGTGAGGCATCACGAGGAGGGGTCTAAGTTGATCGCAGGTGTGTAGCAGCTTCGCGACAAAGTTGCAGAACCTCCGGTCGGTCACTAATGGGCACGTTAGTTATTCTTTTTGCAACGTTCAAAGTGCCAACCAACAGAGCAATCAATTGTAATTTTGTTGTGTGTATGTTTATACAGCGGGAAGTTAGTCAGCCCCGTGGCGTCTGGTGTCTTCGTTAGAAATGAAAGCCACTGCTTGTCTGACGTCTTTAACGCTTCTGACGTTAAACGTCGTGCATCACGTAATGGTGATACGCGACAGCACACCGGTACGATGCTCATCCAGATTGAAATGGACAGAGGCGGGAGATAGAATCTACGATCCAGTGAGCCTGCAGCGCAAGTTTTCGCTGCACGTGCTACCGATCCCCCGAGCCCCCGAGCAACAGACATCGCAGTCGTATTCAGAGCTCACGAGAAAAACAGCAACAACAATAAAATCTCCGGTTTGGAGGCGTTTAGTACTTGTGTCGCCATCTCGTTTAACACCATTCGAAATGAAATTAGCAGGGTAATTTTATTTACACAAATACGCAAATACAACATTATTTGGTTGTCTCGTCGTGGTTCAAAGTTAAGACTAGAGGCACCCCTAGTGCATACCGCCAAGCGTTTTGGCCCGTTTGTCCTCTGAATATTTGTATTTTCAAAAATGCTTCAATACGCGCTCAAAACAGTCAAAACGGTCATATTCAGGATTTTATTAAAATCACCAGCGCTCTAAAAGAAAAATCCGAGCTGTACAACCTTCATTACATTATCATAAGTAACCCCCAAAGAACGAATACTCTTGTGCATTCCTAAATCAGGCTTGCTAGCAAAGTTTGTACCCATTGAGTGACGAGCGGTTGAATCCCTTAAACGCAGGTGCACGCGTGCCGGCTGTATTTGAAAATAAATGGAGACTTTGTGAATGCGTATATCACCTTGTAGTAAAAGTTTTAAAAATAGGCTGACTGTTATGCAAGAGTGTATGTTAGGCAGAGATATATTACAACCTGCGTTCATCATGCGCAATTATTCTATTTAACTCGAGATTAAAGAAAGAATATTTTATATAGCAAGAATTGTAAATTCACTCAATTGGTTATAGTTGCCCATCTCTATAGGATTCATTTTATGTCAAATCCGTATTTACTTGCCATCCCAAGACATTAGACCCTTCGAGGTCACGGTTCATAAATATGATAGATTAAACTTAACTTATAAATGAACAAGTGGAACAACCTTCACACGTTTAGCATGGGTTATAGTCTAAGCCTCATGCAATGGTGAGTGAAAGACGTGAAAAAACTATTCGATATTCGAACCGAAAATATTCGGCCAAAACCACTATTCGCTTCGAATTCGCTTCGAACTCAAAATCCACTATTCGCACAAGACTAATTAAATTATGTATCACGATCTGTTCATACAAACAGAGTTTGAAAAGTGTAAAGTGAAAAGTACACAGATATGCTGCAGCTACAATTTCACGACGTTGGCACGTTGGATGAGGCGCCCGTTTCTCTACCAAGAGCTCTCGTGCAAGCGCATTAAAATATGTTCTATTCCAGAAATAAGTTGGGGTGTGTGTATGTTTCTTCAGCCTAGAACTCAGTCTGCCTCAACGGGCGACGAGTCTCCCAGCTGTAGATGAGAAATTCAGCCAGTGCAGTACAACCACTAGCCTCAGGGTTTTTAATGTGCATCACGCAGTAGTGATACACGACCGCACGCCGGGACGATGCTCATCCAGATCGAAACGGGCAGGGGTGAAGATAGGCCATTTGCTGTAAAACCCAAGCATCAAGGAAAATGCAGGGATTGGTGTTCCACGCGCCACACGCGCACGCCTTCCTCGTATAAAAGGTTCGAAGTAAATACCCGAAATAAAGCGTTGATGAGCGCGCGTGCAAGATGCCATTTGCTTTGAGGTATTTGCTTTGGAAAAGTTACTACTGCTGAGGCCAGCACGTGTGGCGCGTGGAGCACCAATCCCTGCATTCTCCTTGATGCTTGGGTAATATAGCAATAAGTCTATTGAGCCCAGGATCCTGGGTTCGGCAGCGCGAGCTTTCGCTCCATGTGCTCCGAGCTGATGTGCGCTAGCCCACTCGGCCACCGATTCTCCTCCAGTTCTATTCAGACTGTACTAAGAACATTTACCGATCACACCACTAAATTCGCATCGCTGAACGTCTTGGTTGTCGTCTCCACCTTTCCATTGCGCGAAGCCCACTCACCTTGAGACACGGGTGATCGACCATATCGCCTTTGTAACATCCAGCATAACGCGACTCACAGCGCACCGATGCATGGTGATGTCTTTGTCACAGACAAATGTACCACCAGCAACGTAGAAGCCAAAAGCACTTGCTGCTCGGCTGTCAGCACAGGGGGCCCCTCTCGACGTCGCCAAAGCTTCCAGAGCAACTGTCAGAGCCAGCGAGTGTCCGGCATTACTCCCCGATGATGTCCCTGACGAACATTGAACCGAACATATAGAAAACGTAGCGATTATCCGTGAAAGCTTGCTTTGGCTCGACCCCGTCCTCATGCGTGAGCGTCGCCATCTTCACTGACTTCAGAAACTCCGGCCGCTTGACGACTACAAAGTTATCTCCATCGCCAAACTGAATCGTGACGACATTTTGACGGCACCGCCAACTGCGTCATTTCCGCCTCACGTGTTCAAGAGGGCGGCCAATCAGCGGCCGATTGAGCAATCTCCATAATCTATACTTCGTTTCACCTTATTTTGTACCGCAGCGAAGGCTAGAAACGCGAGCTCATAGCGTTGGCAGCCGTTCTTAAGTCACGAGAGCTTGTGCCGCCGAGATGTGCCCAGAGCAAAGAGCTCGCGCTTGTAGCCTTTCCTGCAGTACATTATAAGGTGAAACAGAGCATAGTTGGCGCCCCAGCATAGATACACAGGTTCATTTTTTTGCGGCCACAGAGTGACGGGCCGTCTCACAGTTGCTAATTTTCCGTGTGAGATGGCGCTACCTGTCGAATCCTATAGTGGCCCCGTCCCCGTTCAATGGGACAACTTTCGAAAAGCCATTGCTGACCTCACCGGCCAAGACTTATTCCAAGAAGTCCAGACGGCACTCGAGCAAGCCATTAAAACTTATAACATAAAAGACGACTACCCAACCCCGGACCTCCATTTCCTAAACTCCTAAACCTATGGGCAAGCCGGCTTAAAGCTCTACAACGCTGCCGCAAGAAGTGCAACAGCTACGAATCAAGCTTAATCTAACCAGAACCAAAGCCAGACGTTACACACTTGAGCTAAGCCGGTAATAGATGGAGGTCACACTGCAACTCATTCAACGAGAAAACGAGAATGAAGAAAGTATGGCGCACATACAAATGCATTGCGGGTAAAATTATATCCGCGGGTACCAGCGGCAACTTAGCGTTAAGTCTAGGCAACGCCTCCTGTACTAAGATGCCTGTCAGGTGGCTCGCTCTCCCATTGCGGCCGGTCTGCCATCGTATTGTAGCCAAACGCCACTAGGTGGCGCTCAGTTCCGACCCGCTAGGCGCGAGCAACAACATCATCATCAGCAACTCTTGCTGGGCGCTCGGCCATCTCGGCGCAACTGGCGCGGCCGGCCGCTCGCAACTGAGTGCTAATTTCATTTATTTTAACATTAGTTTTAGTTTCAGTCTTTGGTTTACTGTTTTGCATTCTTTTGAAGAAAAAGACCCAATTATTCTCCATGGGCCTAGACCAGGGGTGGCCAAGCTGCGGCCCGCGAGCCGCATGCGGCTCTTCGCGTGTTAAAGCGCGGCTCGCGGCTCCCTGCCCTACACCCCCCCTCCCACCCCACTTTCCCGCTCTCCTCCGGCCAGCGGCCAGACGAGCACTTTCCGAAGAGGAGAAATGGAACGCGTTTTAAATTGAAAGACAGACTGCGGTTTGGTAGTCTTGTGCTACTGCTACTGCTGCCTTACCTACAGTTGGACTGCTTTCGGACTCGGGTAGATTGAAAGTATAGTTCGAGTTTTGTTTATTGCTCTAGACAAAAGTTTACGCCCCCCCCCCGCGGCTCTTAGGAATTTCGTTGCTTTGTTTGCGGCTCTTAGGCCGGGTCCGCCTGGCCACCCCTGGCCTAGACCATAATACCAAAAGAAGACAAAGACGAAAGTGTAAATATACCAAAGAGTGAGCCAGCGCTGCGTAAGTTTGTCTTTCTTTTGTGTGCGTAGACTGGAGTAACTGTTTTGCTGGTGCGCTGTTCCGCCTGTACAGCACCACATCATTCATAGCCTTCGCACTCTCTTTGCGCTGTTAACGCCAGGGACAACACTGCACTATTCGATTTGAAGCACTACTCGCACACCCCTAGTGGTATCACAATAGCAGACGTCAAATCTCCCGCGCTCTCGCGACCGCGAGCGATAGGGTCAGTTAGCAGCGCCCCTCGCGGTCGTTTCGGTGAAGGGGAGGAGGAAAAGGGAGAGGGCACGGCAGGACGCTCGCCGCTCTCATGACAGGCATCTTAGTACAGGAGGCGTTGGTCTAGGTCTCAGGGAAGAAAATGTAGCAGAACTCGCAGGAGACACATCCTTTTCGCAGCCAGCGACGGCACCCCCAGCGGACTGCTGCGAGCCTAGCAAGATCGAAGTACCGACCGACGAGGATCTCCCATTCACCATGGGAGAGCTCCAGGAAGCTCTCGCCAAAGCTAAGGCCAAGACGGCACCTGGGCCAGACTGGAGTTACGGTTGCGGCACTACGCAACCTGCCTGAGAAGGGCACCGCCGACCTTCTAGACTGGATAAACAGGATCTGGGAAGGGGGTACCATCCCCGACAGAATGGAAGACATCCATTGTCCTTCCGATCACAAAACCAGGCAAAATTCCATCCGACCTGCGGAATCTCCACCCAATCTTTCTCGCATCAAACTTCTGCAAGCTTATGGAAAGAGTGGTCCTAGCTCGAATCACATGGATTCTCGAAACACGCCGGAAACTACACCCTATGCAGACGGGGTTTCGTCCCAACCTGTCGACTCAAGACAGCCTGGCGCTTATACTCAGGGACATAACCGAAAACCCTGCCAATGCAATGCCCAGTACGATGGTCGCCATCGACACAAGAAAAGGCTTTTGACGCAATGCCTCATGTCACAGTAATCCGCGCAGCAGAAAGGAAGGGACTACGGACGCATACTCAATCTCATGAAGGCATTCCTAAAGGTCAAGCAGTTTCACGTAATCATCGGTCACGCCAAAGAAACCCCCAAACCTAACCACGTCGGGGACCCCAAGGGGCGGTCATTACCCCCACTTCATTTAACATGGCAATGACGGATCCTAGCCCTCGAACTCAAAGAGATCGATGGCCTAGGATTTACTATATATGCCGATGATGTCACATTTTGAACTATTGAAGGAAACGCCTCGAAACAACAGGCCATACTTCAAGAAACCATAAACGTCACTAACAAATTCACAAAAAAAACCACAAACAAAACGGGACTGCACATATTTTTGTTAAAAAGACTGATATGACCATAACTAGCAAACGAGCCCGAGTCAAGCATAATATCCAGCTATTCCTTAACGGTGCTCCCATGCAACCACAACCCAGCATCGAGGTTTTAGGCCTAACTTTCAACGAAGATGGGAGAGCTTCAAGCATAGCAGAAGCAATTTAAGGCCCAGTGGAAGGACAGATTCATCCTCCTCAAACGGATTACCACTAAATCATGGGGATGTCAGGAGGACTTGCTACGAAGATTGGTCCGAACGCGCTGCTCGTCTCCAGAGCAGTTTACAAAATAAACTCTCTAACGCCTGGTTCACACTTACAGCTAATCCGCTGCCGCCGAACCGGAATCGGCCGCGGCAATGCACAGTGGACGCTACGCCCGGCGGCCGAATTCTTGCAGATTTGCCCGCCGATTCGCAAGTGTGAACCAAGGCCGGTTCAGACACTTGCGTTTGAGTGCGTTTGACTGCGTTGCGTCGAGAACCGAAAGCGAGTCACCTGCACATCTGTGCTTCGTATGAAGCGTGCAATCCAATTCAAGGAATCATCTTAGCACGCGATATAAGCAGCAGGGATGTCCTGGTTTCTCGGTGCCGCAACGCAGTCAAACGCAGTCAAACGCAACTGTCTGAACCAGGCTTTAGGCTCACAACGACGCGAAAGGAGAAACTCGAGGTTCTCAACAGGTCCGCCATGAGGGTCATCACAGGCCAGCCAAAAATTACACCCAAGGAACAGCACAAAGCAGCTGAGGTCAACACCATCGAAGAGATCGCACAGGAAATGAATATCAGTCAGTACAACAGGCTGGAGAAGACATGGCACGGACGCATCATACTATACTCCGTTTCACCTTATGTTGTACCGCAGCGAAGGCTAGAAGCGCGTGCTCATAGCGTTGGCAGCTGCCCTTGGTGCACGAGAGCTTGTGCCGCCGAGATGTGCCATAGAGCAAGGAGCTCGCGCTTGTAGCCTATCCTGCGGTACAACACAAGGTAGAAACAGAGTGTAGAGAAACTAGGCAGAAGGACATGGTGCATTCCAAGTAACCAACCATCTCAGCATCCGTGGGAGGACGAACCAGTCGTCTCCCTCAAACCCACGCCCAAGAATCAAGGTGAAGGACACAAAAACGCCGCGCAGCTGCAGCAAAAAAAAAAAAAGTAAGATCGGGAAAGACTTAAAAAGCGTTTTAAGATCTTGTAAGACTTAGAGAAAGGGAAGACGTGCAAATCCTATACGGACGCAGCCAGAGACAACGACGGAAGAACGGCCGTAGCCTAATTAGCAAAGAGTTCCTCCTAAAAAAAAAGAGAGTAAGCTCGCACCAAGGACACCCAGCACAAAACAGCAGAACTGCTCGCCATCCAACCAGCTATTGAGAGCTCAGCATGTAGAAAGCGCTAACAAACACCTGTGCGTATTCACGTGGACTCGAAGGAAGCGGTTAAAAGAAAACTACGTCTTGAAGGAAGACGGCTCGAACTGTCATGAATTCCGGGCACATAGGAATTCCAGAAAACGAAGAGGCGAATGAGGCAGCGAGGGCTAGACTACAAGGTGAAGTACCCTCACAAGGACTCGCCTCCTCTTCGGTCAAAGAGAAACCCGTGGCACTTGGACTTAGAGGAACAGAAAGAGATGGAGCGGATCGCCAGAAAACAACGACTGGCATTTCTGCTGTCCATGGACGACTACCCCATCCCACCAGGCTTCACCAGGTGGGAGAGGATATGCATCCGAAGGCACCAGACATCCACAGCCACGACCCCAGTATGGCGTGCTCGATTTTATAAGCCCACTTCACCGAATGATCCTGGCCCAGACCCGCTCTGTGGAACTTCTGCTACCTGCCAGCACCTTATGTGGAGCAAAGACAAGATGCCATACTGGTGATGCAAAAATATCGATAAATACTATCGATAGTTCTGGAAAAACTATCGATAGTGTCGCAGAACCATCGATAGTCGACTATCGATAGTACTGTCGATAGTTTTTCGTCAACTATCGATGGTACTATCGATAGCTTTTCGATAGTCGACTATCGATAGTTTTTCGTCAACTATCGATAGTACTATATCGATAGTTTTTTCGATAGCCGACTATCGATAGTTTCTTACTATCGATAGTCAGATTTCTGGCAAGTATCGATGCTATCTATAGTACTATCGATAGTTTTTCGATAGTCCACTATCGATAGTTTTTTTACTATCGATAGTCAGATTTCTAGCGACTATCGATGCTATCGATAGTACTATCGATAGTTTTTGCACTACCATGCCATAAACGAACTACCCGCAGAAGCCAGACCCACAAACTACAAGAGAATGGACAAGACCGGCTAAGAACACCCTAATAAAAAAAATAAAATAAACTCTTTGTTGGGCTACGTATGCTCGGCGGGCTTTATCAATTCGTTTAACTCCCCTCCCACTCCCCTACACTAATCACACCTTTCCCTATCCCCATCAAGGCTAGATGATATTTATCAAGAGGCCAATTGGCATGACCCTTTTCATCAATAGACCTTTTGTAGAAATACGCGGTGCGCATGCGCGGAGTATTTGATGCGCCTGGGTTCGAGAGTATTCTAGTTCCAAACAATCCGCCATCTTGCATTTCTGCCTTTGGGCGCCTTGGAAGAAGAGGAAAATAAGACCATCGAGAGTCGAGACTCAAGTTTTGATGTTGCGAATAAGGTGAACACGAGTCATCGTATACTGACGACGCCCGTTCTAGATTAGATTACGACGTGCACCGCAATCATGCCGGTGAACTGTGTAGCCTTCGGCTGTCGGAACTATTATCGCCCGGGTTGTGGAACTAGCTTTTTTCGCTTTCCGTGTGGTAAGCTTCGTCCCGTTAAGCGGGCAGCCTGGATTCGTGCAGTCAGGAGAGTTGACAAGTCCGACCCTCGAAGAACCAAAAAGAAAACGAACCGGTAGCACACAAGAAGCCTAACGTGCACGTTGTTTTCTCTACAAATACTCTCCAACCCAGTGCGCCTCAGGTTCGCCCATCGCCCCATAGGTGGCAGCACATATTCGCCAAAAGGCCCATTAAAACGTTTAACCATGGCCCCGTCCCCAGTGTGAAGCAGATCTCCGCTTCTCGAGCCATGCGGCCTTCGAGATTCCCGGTGTGCCAAGCCACGAAGCGTTTCACCTCACGATGAACCGCAGTGAAAGGTACACAGTCATCTCACTCCCAGCCAACGTACCACGTGGCGACGCGCCATGCGAATCGCTGCTGCCCTCACAAAGGTCACGTGACAATCACAACGTAGTGGATTGGCTTCTATGACCCCTTAGCGTCTTCCGCAGTCTATCGTGTAAAGTGAAGATAGAGCACGAGCGCTTCCTGGGCTTCAACGCTCGATCCGTTGAGCCACGCGGCGAGATCCGTCCAGGTGGCTTCGTGGAACGCGTTCGTTCCAAGCACGCGCCCCAGAAGAGAACGAAGCCCGAACGCCCACTGCACATTCGACGGAGAACGCCCAAGTGTCTGACAGCCCGTGCAACATGTCCAAAGTAGCCATGATTCGAGTCAGACGTGAGTATTGAACCCACTTCTTGGCGCACGTCTCTTTCGTGCCTTTGTCGATGATCATGGTTTGCGTTCTTGAAGAGTTCCAATAGGGACCTTCGTGCTTTAAACACGTTGAGTGGGGGTTCTTGGTAATGCGCGGAGGCAGGCTGGTCTTTTTTAATTGATGTCGCCCAACAGGTGCGTCGTTTGGAAGGTTCTACCAGAAGGGCCCAGGTTCTACTAATGACGTAGGAACGCTGGCATAGTAGTGTTCTTCGATAGTTCGACTGAGCACGAAAGCGAATGAGGCCCACCGGTGTCGTAACATTATTTTATGCGGGCGGGAAAACGACTTTGACTTTGCCTCTTTGGGACAGGAATTTTGAGAGATTAGGTCTTCTGCGATTGCGGTCACTTAAAGAGACAGTCGCTTTTTCATCTCGTTTCGCGTCATTGGTCAATAGGGCTGTAGCTCTCAAGTTTGGGCAGCTCGTCTGGCGAGCAATATCGAATATTTATCGGGCGCGTTTTGGTGGCGCGGCAGTGTGTTTTTTGACGTTGCTCGCGGAAGCTATGCTGGCAGAATTTTATTGGTGGCTAAACATTTTGGAAAAAAAATTCGAAGAAAAGCATTCTAATCGTCTTGACAGGACAGCGAGAGCTGCATTTTTCTTCTGTTTATTTAAACTGTTTTTCGTTCTTTCGGACACACTCACCGCGCGTGAACAGATGCAAGCAGGGCGACTATCCTATGTCATGATTCTCCTCGTGCGGGCACGCCCGTGCATCTGCAGGCTTGTCAAAGCTACGTTCGCGGGCACGCTGCACGTGCTTGTACGCGTGAAGCCAACATGGCGCCACGACTAGCTGGTACCGCATGAGTGCAAGCACGTGCACCTTGCGCATGAACGGAGATATGGCAAGCTCAAAATTGCACGGGCTTGTCCGCACGAACAGAGAAATGGTGGCGGCCAGTGACCTTGCTCGTAATCCTCTATACTCTGCACATGCGGGCAAGTACATGCAATCGCAAGCCTGTCAAGCCCACGTTCATGTGCACGCTTAGCGTGCTGGCGGCGCCCATGGGGCACCAGTCGTAAAGCCCCTCTATCCTGGGAAAAGTGACGCCATTCATTGTTGTGGAAATGCCCGAGACACGTGCCGCGCGCCACTTCTGGGAAGAAGATGGCGTCTGAAATCTAGCTCAATGCTGCGCTGTGCCACCATGATCTTCCCAAGGTTTGCACGTTGCACGTGCCTCGTGCATCGATGCACATTGCGCTACTTTTAAAACACGGAGGGGCTTTACATATCGGTGCTAACCCTGCGTACTGAACAGCTTCGCCATTTTCTTCCTCTGAACCAGCCATAGAGATCGTACATACTAACTCTAGAGGAAAAGGTCCGCCATTTTCCCATGCATTCTGGCTGCCGCAAGCGGCGGAGCATGCAGGCAGACCTTCGGGGTCCTATATCATCAGAGCATTTCGTGAACTTCAACAATCCGCGAACTTACCGGTGGAAAGATATTCGCGTTCCTTTCGAAGCTTTCTTTTTGCATAGCGCGCAGATGTACGGCCTCGCGGCCTCGCGTCAACGGTAAACTAAACCAGATACCCGACTTCGCAGGTAC
This sequence comes from Ixodes ricinus, assembly GCA_037355805.1. Taxonomy (NCBI): domain Eukaryota; kingdom Metazoa; phylum Arthropoda; class Arachnida; order Ixodida; family Ixodidae; genus Ixodes; species Ixodes ricinus. The sequence goes on along the minus strand of JAZHYW010048916.1, from coordinate 7,690 downwards.
GGCGCGGCCGAGGAATACGAAACCGCGCCACCACCAGATTTCCGAGATTTTGACAGAAGGAAGCTAATGTAGCGTAATGAGTAGATTGCTTTTTATAAGTGTTAGAATAGCTCAGGAATTTAGTTTACAACGTTAAATTATTCCTGAAAGTTTTCAGTCTTCGCGATTACCATGGCAACGTTGCTTTCTTTCTCTCGTGTTCTGTCGCTCTCTTTCGCGATCTTTCACTCCGGGACCCCGGGTGTCGGCGCACGGGATTTGCCACTCCTCCTCACCCACCTTTACCCCCCTGGAACCAGCCGAGCGATTGTCATACCTCGCCTTCTAAACCCTATAGTAAAAAAAAAAAAAATCATAACTTTTGAGTCAGATGACGGTTACTACCCAAACTTCGGCATATGTATAGATGGTTGAGCGTGTTGGTTTCTAATTTACGATAAAGAAAGAGGGACATTGAAGACAAACGGACAACACAGGCTTATCTGTTGTCTGTTTGTCTTGAATGTCCCTCTTTCGTTATCGTAAATTTGGCATCTGGTTCTGAACTCTAGCGGTATAGAATTGGGTGCAACATGAACGTTCGGTAAAACGTAGTTTACATTAACAATGAAAAAAAAATTGTCAATTTTTTAGACACCTTAGTAATATTTTTTCTTTTTGTTTGCCACCTGAGCGACGGAGCAATCGAAAATTACAAGCACGCAAAATCGCACCGTATGAAAAAGGTAGTGTTCTTTCACGGGCTCGTGCTGCGGGTGTTCATCGCAGAGACACATAAAGGCTGGTTCACACATTTGCAACGGTTGCGTTCGCATGCAACTGAAACGACCGTAACGACCAAAACACCGCGACAACCGTGGCTCATGGAATGCTTCGCGAAGCTAGCCCTTGCATCGCTTGCCATGCTGGGCACGGCGAACACTTGTCCCGGTGACTTTGTCGTTACGGTCGTTTCGGTTAGAGTGCCTTCATACACACGCGCGCTTTATCTTGAGTGGTGACATCTCAGCCATTTTCACGCCCAATCGTTTTTTTATGCATTTTGAAGTGCGTGCAATACGGTGTCCCTCAGCTCGAGCGCGCAGCTTTGGCTAATGCATAGACGCCATTTTATCGCCCAAGTCACGCACCGAGTGCGCGAGAGCGTCACGCGCTGGCACATTCAGTGCAACAATGGATGTCTTCACCCTGAGACAGACAGACATGTAGGCACCTCTAGTTTCGGTTGCTTGCGAACGCCACCAACGCAGATGTGTGAAGCCAGTCTTTAGCCACGCTCTTGGTCTGGCTGGAATGGTCAGTGCGCGAGCAGTATTGGCCGCGAGGGCGAATCTAGAGTCACTGTAATGAGTTTCCAGAGTACCGAAACTCCCAAGCTCCGCGCCGTGGCGCTAAAAATTCATCCATATCCGTGTCGCCATTTTGGGATCCTTTGTAATTCGTGTACGCATACCGCGTTGTCGATAGGTATTTCTGGATAGCCGCTTTAAGTCATTTGCGACATCATATACAATGCAGTCTAGCTGCACTCGTGTAATAATTAGTCCGTGGTTCATGTTAAAGACCCTCAGGTTAGTAGTCATACCTCGCCGGTAAAATCGTCTTTTTGAGATGAGTCACCTATCACTGTCTAAACACCCCGAAATACCAATAGTTTACTCGACAAGGGTGGCCTGTGCCATGCTCCCATTGCAGTGGTGAACTTATTGCTTAGACCTTAGTCGCTCAGTTCTGTCATCACATTAAGCCGATGACATTTTTTATTTATTTACATTTTTTGAGCATTTTAAAAGAGTGCCATATAAATGCAGAAGCATTTCATCGATATATTTACAACTGAATACATAGCTGTTCAGGCCTTGACAGGAACAGGATAGATTGAAACATAGTATCATGCCCTTGTGATAGCTTGACAGTTGCGTTTCCTTGACAGTTGAAACTTGCAGCGTAGTTCAGCAATCATTTCCCCATGACGATTTTCAAGGCAGTTGGCCGTCGACGCAATCTCCGTAAATGGTCAGGAAGATTCAACCGCTATTTATTTGCACCCTTGTTCCTCATAGATGGCGCAGAATTTTTCCGGAACAGCACGAGTTGCATGTTCTGCAGCTGCGCATGCAGGCCGGGCGTCTCGAGGTGGGCTCGGGCCACGGGCTGTTCGCCGCCGCTCTCGAGCTCGATCTTCTTCGCTCTGCGTCCGCCGCTGCAGGAAGCGGCCAACAGGAGGCGCAACATATGGGCCAGTACATACGTTGATTAAAGGGGTAGGGAAGCGGAAATTTCAGGGCTCATTTTCTAGCTTGAATCTGTTGCATGTTGCACCCTAACCTCAAAAACACCAGTCTTCCGTTGAAAGGCACAAGAAAACTAATTTTAAAGCTAAATAAACGATCTTCCAATGTGCACCTGGTGGATGCATGCGGAGCCTATTTGGGAGGTAGTCTACGCAACGTTATGGAATCTGCTACGCAGTCGTGACGTAGCAGATTACTCTGGTGCAGCGCCGCTCTTTGGCATTTCAACATTTTCCTTCTTAGCTTTCCTCCTCAACTCACAAATCGCGCATTGAACCAAACAGTCCAAGAAGACAGAAAGGGTGGACTCCCCTCATTCTCGGACCCTCGTTTGTGCAGCCGGATGCAGCCATTCTCCCCTAGAAGATTAGCCAGTCGCTCAAAGCTCGAACAAAAGTTGCTTTCTCAACCCGTTCAGCCCTAAGCTGACAGTGCTGTGGAAGCTACGTACGCTATGGGCCAGCCACACGCTCGTCACCCCACGGGCACTTCGAACGGCTCGGTTGTAACGCGCTGACGCTATTGACACCACCACAACGCTGACAACGCCACCAAGGGCAAAGCTCGCAATCCCGCCAGCCTTGCTACGTCACGAATGCGGGGCAACCTTTCTTCTCGTTTTTGTTTGCGCCGGATATCCCATGACGCATCGCGCCCTCCGTTCGCTTCTCTTCGAGAGCTCGCTCGAGTGCACCGTTTGGAACGAAAAATATAGCCAATCGTTCAAAATACAAACGTGCGATTATGAATTACGGTTATATACACGTCATGCCTAACCCATTTCTGAACGAAATTTGAAAATTTCAATTTTTGTTTCGAGTACCTCTTTAAAGTGGCTTACAAAACGTAGAATAAGCTCTGATTTGCGAATGGATTCGAAGTTCCGTCCACGTTCGAAATTATCAAGCACAAGGTGCGGCGTTGCGGCCGTTTGAACCACCACCTTTAACACGCAAACGTTGTTTGCAAAAAAAAAAAAGTTTATTTTTAGAACCTAATTTAAAGCTAGAAAACAAAATAAAATAAAAATAAAGTGGCGGTTTTGCACTACCTATACTCCGTTTCACCTTATGTTGTACCGCAGCGAAGGCTAGAAGCGCGAGCTCACAGCGTTGGCAGCTGCCCTTAATGCACGAGAGCTTGTGTCGAGATGTGCCCCAGAGCAAGGAGCTCGCGCTTGTAGCCTTTCCTGCGGTACATCATAAGGTGAAACAGAGTATAGTTCCTATGTCCTATATCGGCCTGCTCTTCGTCTGAATACTGGTTTGCAAACCCGCTCCCAGGATGTGTGAGTAAAGCCCATCTATTCTGGGAAAAGTGGCACCAATCATTTTTGTGGAAATGCTCGAGACACGTGCCGCGCGCCACTTCTGGGAAGAACTAGAGCCACTAAATGAGCGGCGCTTAGAGTATCGGCACTCTGTTCCCCAACATGGGCGCCGACATTTTGGAGCTTTTGCAGAGTCAGACGCAACTGAAGATCGTCATGATTCAAAAGTTCGACTTCCTCAGCATTAGATTCGGTGTTAAAAGGCTCATATAATATTGCTTTGCTCTGTCGAGAACTGTTTAGAGATTTGTGGAGGACCGAAAAGCGTTTCCTGTGATTTCAGATAAATCCAGATAACTGGCAACCATGATCTTAAAGGGGTCATGAAACGATTTTCCTACTTCTTCCTCCTTAGCTTTAATCCTCAACTCAAATGCGAATTGTGAAATCCCGTGGTCGTGACATTCCTTCGGCACCGGTGCAATGACTCCTAGCTTCCACCGTGCTTTATGCACACCATAGAACTTGTCATTCCCCAGTGACGATAAGTTCTGTCAGGGCACTCATTGGCCACGAACGCGAATCCAAATATTCGTCGACGGATTGATTGTTGACGAGCGCATACGTCCGAGTGACGCAGTTCTCGTGTCCATTGCGTGAGTTGGGCTCTGCTGACGTCAGTTTGGCGCCGGTGACGTGCCTCTGGAACCGCGGATGTATCATAGTGAAAAGGCGGAGAGCTTTCGAAGGCAAGAAGGTACAAAATAGTCCGCTATATTTTCAAATGTTCGTACCGAAAAGCTGGCTTTTGACTTTCTGGCCTCTTTCTTTTGGCCAACTAAACGATATGCGATTAGTAAAGTCCCATTTTAAAATCATTCATCCCAATTCAAAATTCGTTTTATGGGCCCTTTAAGCCACAATATGAACAAGTGTCGTTACTCTGAAGCGTAGCTTATTTATTGGCACTATATATAGAAGAACATATGGCGTCTGAAATCTACCTCAGTGCTGCGCTGTTCCGCCATGATCTTCCCTGGTGCCACTAAATAAGCTACGCTTCAGGTAGCTTAATATTTGTTTGTTGGTTAAGAAAAATATATTGTAATTGTTCAAAATAATAGAAAACATGCTTCTTTTTTTGTTTTCATATCCACTAGCCACCAAACAAGGTCTACAGAGTATGGAAATATCTGAAATAATGCTTCATAAAATAAATGCTGTTCGGAATAAGTATTTTAGCCTTCTTTGCAACCCATTCGACTTTTTTTTTCTATTTCCAAACACATATTAGTAGAATGCCTTCATGTGCGCTTTGCTTAGGTGGAGACATTCTGGCCATTTCGTCCCACACTTTTTATTTACTTTTTTTTGTTCAGAAGCGCGTGAAAGAGCGTGTCCCTGCACGCGTTTGTGGCGCTGACTGTGCTATGGCGACATTTTGTTTTCGTCGATTTCTTTGTATTTTACCCGTGAGCGCGTTCTGTCGGCATCGGGTACTACAAAGGGTGGCAACACCCTAAGCAGAAGGACATTGAGGCACCGTGCATATTAGGATATCTTTGTTCAACCCTGCACGATCTTAGGGTGCTTACGTGCCACGCTTGTAGCGTATGCAAGCGTTTGACCACGCGCGCTAACATAGCACACACAAAAAATAGAATCAACAAAAGTATCGCCTTCAGAGCCTTATCAGGCCTTTCGCTATAGGAGTCTAGCGCCGAGATGTTTCGGTGGCGCCCTCATAAGGTTTCTCTCCGTGACGTCACGACTGGGATTTGCCTCGCCGTGACGTCACCAGTTGTTATTCTGGCTGCTTACCATCGGGTGTGAGGACGAGTCCGATGGTGTGTTTAAAAAAGCACAGTAGAAGCTATAGGAACCATCGCAATCCGGAAATAACACCGTCAACTTTGACAATCTGACAGTGCTCATATGCCCAGGGTTTGGCCAATTGTGGGAAGCTGACCACAGCGACGCTTTTGGCCGCGCACATCGCTAATACTTCGTTTCACTTTATCTGCGAGCGAAGCCAAAGCTAGAAACGCGAGACCAGCGCTTTTGCGTTTCTCCCCAGCTCGCGCGGTCGAGCAAACCTGAACTCACGGAGCTTTCGTGCTCGCGCTTCTAGCTTTGTCTTCGCTCGCACATAAGGTAAAACGAAGTATAGTTACACTTTTTTGCAACGTTCAGAAAGTGCCGACCAACGGAGCCATCGGTTGTAACTCTGTTGTGTCTATGTTTATACAGCAGGAAGTTAGTCAGCTCTGAGTGTCTTCGTTAGAGATTAAAGACAGTGCAGTATACCGCTGCCTATCTGACGTCTTTAGCGTGCATCACGCAATAGTGATACATGACAGCACGTCGGTGCGATGCTTATCCAGATTGAAACGGACAGAGGCGGTGGATTGAATCCACGATCAGTGAGCTTCACAACGCGAGCTTTCGCAACACGTGCTACCGATCCACGAGCAACGAGACATCGCGGTCGCATTCGAGCTCGAGAGAAAAACAACAACAGCAACAGCAAGAACAACCTCCGAGTTTGAAGCACTGATCTCTACTATACTCTGATGTGGAGATCGTGTCGGGTCTGAAAGGCATTTGGCTACTAGGTGTCGCCATCTCGTTTAACAAGTTGAAAATAAAATTAACAGGGTGATTTTATTTACACAAATACGCAAATACAACAATATTTTGCTTTCTCGTAATGGTCTTCAAATTAAGATTGGAGGCACCCCTAGTACGTACGGCCAAGCGTTTTGTCACGTTTTCTTCTAAATAGTAGTATTTTCAAAAATGCCTCCAAACGCGCTAAAAACATTCAAAACGGTCATATTTCTTATATTTTTTAAAAAATCTCTAGAGCTCTAAAAAGAAAATTCCAAGGGCCGTACAACCTTCATTGAGTTATCATAAGTAACCTCCAAAAGAATGAATACTATCGTGCATTCCTGAAACTCAGGTTTGTGTAGCAAAATTTGCCCATTGAGTGACGAGCGGTCGAATCCCCCTTAATGCAGACAAATGGAACTGACGGTGAGTTACGAGAATGGCTTGATATGAAATCAATGACTCATTAAACCGCAAACACCAAGAATGTTCGTGTCATATCATTCATTCTACCTGAGCAGCAAGGTGCATCTCATTCATTTGGGGCAAGAGCAATGTATATAATAAAAAGAAACTCAAGTGACGACTGCCTGAGCAGTGGCGTCACAAGGGGGGGGGGGGGGGGCGGACCGCCCCGGGTGCAGCGCTCCAGGGGTGTCGCGGCGGGCCACGAGAGGGGGGGGGGGGGCGGGGGTGTCGCCGCGGGCCACCGCCCCGGGTGCCGCTGACCCTAGTGACGCCACTGTGCCTGAGTACCCATTCACACAATACAGTGTTCGCTTAAATTGCGTTATGAGTCACCCGGACGTTCGAGCTTCGAATTTTGCATGTAGTGCTACTCCTTACATTTTTTTTTTTGCGCTTCGTATTAAACGATTCAGTTTGAATAAAAATAAGCGCCATATAATTCTCATACAGAAGCAGCCGTTCTTTCAAGCATCATTTGTGCCGAACCAAGTTCAGTCGAAACAGCCTGATCGGAGAGGACCAGTGAAATACTTGCTTCCTGCAGTGGACTTGTAATTGTTTCGTTTTACAATGGCAAGCCAAACAATCCTCCACTTCACACTAGCGCTCTTGCCTGACGGGAAGGGGAAGAGTCTTTGCCGTTCTCTGACCTGCTTCGGCACTCGAAGGCACAGCAAGCGGCATATGGGAGTCACGAAATACGAAACGCTAAGACGTGATTCCATGAAAATACGTGGGCCACGTACGGCCTATAGGTGGCGGAGAAGAGACCCGGGGCGTTGCAGCAGAAGCTGGCTGGATTCAATCTGGCGGCTCACGGCGGCGATTAGAAAAAAAAAAACGTGATGATGATAGTGACGGCATACGTATCAAGTGACTGCTGCCGTCCAGTGACGCCGCAGGAAATGAGAACATACACGGGTAGAGTGGGACTGTTGTCGGCAAAGCATTAAAGAATGGGAATTTACCTTCACCACTTGCACCGGTGCAGAAAAGTGTAGGTCAGCCTACTTACGGTGTGTGTATTGAGATACGACCGGAAGCG